>SNQJ01S0194462.1:2956-17637 GCA_010110895.2 Picea sitchensis | reverse complement strand
CATCAATAGATCAGCCTAAAAACATTGGTGACATTGGTCTTTTTGTCCTTGTTATCTCTATATTTCCATGCTTTTAATTTTAGTTTGTATTTGTTTAATTCTTGCTTATAGTTTTGTTTTTCTTTCTCTAACTCTTTCCTCTATAGTTGTCATGCTCAGCAAGACCCAACTGGGCATGTAAGCACCTCTTATTTTCTCACCAAGGTGACGAAGAGGGTGAAAACACCAATTTTAGGTGGAACCTAGACAAGAGAATTGGGTGGTTGCAGAGCATATCTTGAGATATCTTTGTGGAACAATAATGTATGGTTTGAGATAGGCCTCAAAAAGTGAAGTAAAGTTTCATATATTTACTGGTTCATATTGGGAAGGGAGTGCAGAAGATAGAAAGAGTACTTTTGGACTGTGTTTTAGTTAGGATTTTTCTATGATTTCATGGGCTAGCAGAAAACATAAGTCTGTTGCACTCAACACTGCTAAAGTAGAGTATATTGCAGCTTGTGTTGCTTGTACGGAAGTAGTGTGCCTTCATAAGTTGGCTTTTGGAATGTTTGATCAGATGTTGGATTGGACTATGTTATATTGTGATAACTAGAACTGTGTGAATCTCTTCGAGAACCTAGTGTTGCATGACAGGTTGAAGAACATTGAGATCAAGTATTATTTTCTCTATGATAAAGTCTATAAGGGAGAAGTGATTCTCCAGTATATCTCCACTGATGAGAAAACTACAGATATTTTTATGAAGCCTTTGTCCAAGATAAAGTTTGCATAGTTGAGGGACAAGCTCGAGCTCATGGAGATTGTTCCCTTAGTTTAAAGGGAGGAGATTACTTCCTCAGTTGGGAGGGAGCACTGATATGTGGCATCATGGACTGCCAGTGAGTTGCAGATATGTATCATGCTAGTACAAATTAAATATGGTCATACATCTTAGAGATGATGCTTTCATCATGCTAGATATGATTATGCTAGTACAACTCAGATATGATACATATAGTTGGAGTTGTTGATACAATGTCATGAAGACCATAATTATAGTACAACTTAGAGGTGAACATAAAACTTAGATATGATTAGTTAAAATCATGCCTATAGTTATGTTTATGCTAGTACAACTTAGATATGATGCTCCTCATGCCACTGTATCGACAACTCCAACCATATTTATTATATCTGAGTTGTACTAGCGTGATCTGGATTATCATATACATCATATTTAAGTTGTACTCGCATGATGTACAACTTAGAGATGATGTGGGAGGGCTCGTATCATGCTAGTTATGTTTATGCTAGTACAACTTAGAGACAATGTTGGTGAGCCGCATCATGCTAGATATGATCATGCATGTACAATTTAGAGGTGGCCTGCAACTTAGATATGATGCATCGACATCATGCTAGATATGTCATGCTAGTATGTCTTAGAGATGATCATACAACTTAGAGATGATGTAGGAGGGCTCGTTTCATGCTAGATATGATCATGCAAGTACATATTAGATGTGGAATACAACTTAGAGATGATGCATTGGTATCATGCTAGATATGTCATGCTAGTATGGCTTAGAGATGATCATACATATTAGAGGTGATACAATGAGGCATTGATCTGCATCATGTGAGTATAACTTAGAGGTGGACATACAACTTAGAGATGATGCATTGGCATCATGCTAATTATGTTCATGCTAGTACAGATTAGAGATGATGTAGATGATACTTTGGATCATGTCAGTACACCTTATATATGATGCATGCGTATCATGATAGTACGACTTATAGGTGATGCAATTGATGATATTGTTTATGCGGGATTATATCAGATGATATGATTTGATTGTTGTGGATACTCTATGTCTCAGGATAGTAGTTGTATGCTACTGTGGTGGATGTGATCCACTGGTGGTGACTGTATGTCATTGGTTAGTAGTTGTGTGCTACTAGGAGTTGTTGTGCACCATTGGATAGTAGTTGTATACTATTATGGATAGGCACAATTGTGTTCTATTGGATGGCATTGTTATGATTTCCATGGAGACTATCTATATGGATAGTGATTATGGTGATCATGATTTGATTTATGTGATCATGAGGTAGCAAGTGTGGCTATGGTAATGCTACCGGTTGAATTGTCTATTTTTTCTCAAGACCATTTCCTTTAATACCTCCCTACCTAGGAGGGAGTGTTGATATTATGGTAGCTTCGGAAGGTATTAACCTCTACATGTAACCTTTGATGAGACTAGAATATTCCAGGAAGCAAGAGAAACCCTAAATAGTTGGTTAATAACCCTAGAAGACAAGCTATCTCAAGAGAATAATTTATATTACATTATTAGCCTCCAGAAGAAGAAATCGACCCCGTTGGGTCACTTGGAGGACTATAAATAGAGGGTGCTTGATCTCATTTTCACTCGCTCTCTCTCTCACAATCACATAAGGACTAGTAGTGTGAATGACTAGTGGAGAGATGTAGATGTCGCAGTGGTAACTTAGTCTTTGGTTATGGTTTGGACTTTCTGCTTGGTACGTTAGATTTGAAGAGAGATACACTAACTTGGTTGAATATTGGTTATAGTGATTGTTTCCAAAATTATTCTAGTTGTTAAGGTTAAGGTGCTTGGGGGTGGCCTTTGTGTCGATGGTTGGGTGACAATATAGAGATATTGTCTATGGTGAAACAAGCACACCTATTATTTTAACACGGCATTGATAACTTATTTTTCCAATAATTATTTGCAACCACATTCAATTTCATTTAAATATGAGAGAAAGTATTTTTTCCAAAATATGTTATCACGATGTTTTTATATCATTTAGCTGACGATTGATATCCCTAATATATATATTCTAAACCTACACCCTACCAAGTGACAAGTTTTTAAATTACCTTTCTAATTTCTCATAAAGACAATGAGAAATATTGTGCATTTAATTATCAATCTGTTATTTTTATGGAACTTGCAAGTTACCGTGCACTATATATGCAGGTTTCACTCTATGCTTCCATTTGTTTTCTATGCAGTCATACTATCAATGATTACTTTTTCCAAGGGAGTATAAACAATTCGCAATTGGAAAGGTCCTACAAACTACAAGAAATAAATTCCACACATACCAAAAGGACTGTAAACTAAGCTAATTCAAACAGACTGGAAGCCTTTAATGTTGTGACCCCTATTGAATGTAATTGAAATTGCAAGAAATGAAAGAAAACTAATATAATTCAAATTTCATGGAAGCGCTTAGCATTGTGACCCCGAATGAATGTAATTGAAATTGAAGATAAACTAATTAACTAATTCAATCAGCCCAGAATCACTTAGTGTTGTGACCTCGGTCTAAATATAATTGAAATTGCATGAACTAAAACAACTTAATATATCCCTTGCTAAGATGATCATTCTCATTACTTAGACCAACAAATGTAACCCTTGCATTCAACACACTTATTCAAAAAAATCAAAGAATGCAAACCCAATTTGCAATCCCATGCAAATGATTAATTGGATGAATGAATGAAATTGCACAACAAAAAAGTAATTACTAAAAAACTTTAATAAATCCTTGATGATTAAACAATTGCAGAATTAAATTACACAACCAAGAATCAAGAAAAACCACCTACAACACTTTGTTCTATTGGAGCAGACCCTACCTCCATAGAACATAGTGTTGATATTACTTTATATCAACACTCATTACTTGTGCAACACAAATTAATTAAATTATTCTGCAACTAATATATAATATAAATTAATTAATTCTAATTACATATTGCATAAATTATAAAACTAAAATTTAAATTGAAATGAAAATTCAAAAAATATAATTTTATTCCATCATAAAAAGGACTTGTGCTCCAAGAGTCCTCCCCCATAGAATGGATAAAGAACTCTCTTTTATAGATACATTTTTTTAAATAGATAGTAAATGAGATCCATAAGATTCTCATATGGTTTTCTAATAGATACATAATTCCAATATTCTTTTTAACAACTTGTTTGAGAATTCCAAGATTCTTTATAACTTCACTTGAATTTAGGATGTCTTTGAAGTCGAATTCAAATTTGGAGATGTAGGTGTTATGGTAAAGTCCCCCCTATGGACAAGTGAAAATCCCCTTGGATCAAGACCCCTCTTGATCCAATACAAAAGAAAACAAAGGGTAAAATACTTTCCTCTTAGACTTATTTCTGCAATTAGAATGAGAAGGAAGAGATGGATGACTTACCTTTTTAGAACGATTTTCCTTACTGCTCCAACCTTTGACCTTGATTTCCAAGCCCCTATATGCAAGAAAAGACCTGCAAATAACAAAAGGAAACCTCTTTCTTCCACACTATATTTTAAGTGAAAATAGATCTATCTATGATGAATTTAACAAAAATATGCATGCATACACTTGAATGCATAGACATGAGAGGAACATGCCAAGTTGTGTATTAATGGAAAGCCAACAAAATGGAAGCACTTACAATTTGAAGTTTGACATTGCAACTGCTTCTCCAAGCGCTCCTATCATTCCCTTTAGATATCACACAATCATAAGTATGATGCTCTCAATTCTCCTCTCTTGAATGTCTCAAGATCAAAAGTATGATACTCTAAAATTCTCCCTCTCCTTCACTCAAGCATGGAATTCATTATATAGGCTTTGAGGTATCACAACCATAGGATAATTTTTAGAAGATGATGTGTTCAAAAGAGGATTTTTTCAACTATCAAGATTGAAATTTCCTTGAATAGGAGATAGCTCGAACCAATCCCTGAACCAATTGAGAACTCTCGAAAATAACCTCACAAATCAAGGGAAAATGGTTGCAACAATTTCATGTCCCCCCATAATTGTTCACAGGGAAACTATCACTCTATAGTACACTCTAGGAGAGCGATGATCAAGGTATCATCATTCCTTGTATATGGGAAGGGGGGTGATGAAGCTCAAACAAGGCCAAAATATCAAGGAAAAGGTAGTATTTTTACCTCCAACTGATGGGATTCCTTTCCAACTTTTCTAGGGGTCATGAAAAACACTTTTTCATGGTGATAAAGTTGTGACATTTAAGTGTGAAACTTAGTAGAATGTGATAAATTAGTGTGACACTTCATAGTGAGACAAATCAACACTTCGTAGAATGCGATACATAAGTGAGACACTTAGTAGAATGTCATACATAAGCACAACACTTAGTGGTGTTGGAATTTGGTGTGTAAAAGATTCCTCCTAAAGTATGAGTTCAGAAGAAAAATGGACGATTGAAATACTTTACAAAAATATGTATGTGAGGGTGTTGGAATAGGAGAGTTGGGAGGAAGTTGCAAGAAAAAAACAAACAGTATATACTTACCATTCCTAAGGTAGGCATACCCATGCTTGGAATACACTTGAATCAAAGCATGGTTTCCGACCAATACTCTGCGGATCCATGAAAGCACTGGCTAAGGATACGGCCACCAAAAATACAATGTGGATCCACACCTTCCATGACACAATGAGATCATAGCCATGAAAAAATACATAGTGGAGCTATGATATGAAAAAACATAACCACTGACCAATAAAAAGAGGATCAATGTGACAACGTATACATTAGTGAGATTGACAACATGATGATGAAAATGGAATATTCTAAGTACTCAAATAATCTCCATTGCAGTCTGGTGTCTGAGGAGTTCTTAGGGTCTTCATCTCAATCCTGCAATGGTACAGATCTAGCCATGTAAATATATGTCCTGACGTCAAACATGGTAGAAACCACTTGATTTTTGGTCATAGATTCATACCATTAACAAGTGCGAGGGAAATCACCATTGATGACAATGAATTACAAGGTAGCCTAGTACATTCCAACAAATGTAAATAAATGAGTTGAAGTTGAACATTCTTGAAATCATTCAATCAAAGATTAATGATGTAAACCAATTGTCAAAAGCGAGGAGACCTACCATTGAGGCATGTAGGTTCCAAGGTACTAGCTGGTTTCTAAGTCTAATTCCCAAATAATTTGTTGAATTCGACATGAATAGACTTGTCAAAGGGGGGCCATGATGTGTGATCCAGGTGGATATTAGTGGCCACCCACATATTCAAACAAGCTCCTCTTGTCCATTTTTTTCAGCACGTTCTTCTATACTTATTTGTAATTGTGGGTTCTACACTTCTAGGGTTGTATGAAGCCCTACACATCCTACAGGTGGATATTGGTGGCCTCTCACCTAATCCAACTGGATTATTTTGTATGTTTTCATGCCATCACATCTTGTTGTTGTTACACATGAAATTTGCACACCTAGGTACCTCACCCTAAGTGTCATAAGTGTCATATAAGTGTCTCATACACCTTGACACCATGGAATAACCTATGTCACAATCCCTAGTCAATGTGGAGGAGGGATATATTACATGAATACAAAAATACCAAGTGCACATGAATTATTATTAATATTCATAAAAAATAAATTAATTAAGTGTGAGAATCCACCTCACTTTTGGTTTCCTATTTTTTAGGGAAGGTGGAGGATCTCATGGATGGTTGAAATATTTCCTCCTTAAAATCCCTGAGAAATATTTCCTCCCTAAAATCCTTAAGAGATATTTTCTCCCTAAATATCATTCAGATCCCTTTTTAGTGGATCCGATGAGTGATCCTCTCCATGGTGGTTATGCCTCCAAATCCTCTATAATGAGGGCTTTCCATGGAGATGAAAAAAAGAAGATTCGTGGTATCAAACCTATGTTCTTGGGAGAAATATTTAGGATATCAAACCTATGATTTTGGGACCTTTGTGCAAGGGCTAGACAAAGAGGACTTGGAGAGGTTGATGCGACTTCATCTATGGGGTGTAAGTATCTCTTTTGAGTTCTCATTAATATATGATTGGCCTATTCCCTTCTAATTTGTGTATATTTACATATGTTGTCTATTATATATGGATTTTATTAGACCAATATTATAGATGAGAGTAGGAGTTCTTTGTCTTCTTGTTGTCCATTGCATTGCAGGTGTCGAATGGTGCCAAGGAGCTCAGGGATCAAGCTCAAATTGGAGCAGAGAGGACAAACACCGGAATAAGGTGCATCACACTTTCTTCCTTATCCTTCTTTTTATGATTAGGTAATTAGATTCAAATGGATATTAGTGTCCAATTTTAGCATCTTTATGTCTTGGTATAGGGGTCTAGAATCCAAGGGGATATTCACCTGTCCACAGGGGGATTCCCTACAATAGAAATTGGTGACTCCATTGAGGATTGGCATTGATTTGTATTTACTTGGATTGTCCCTACATTTGTCCCACCTTTTAGATAATTTTTACTGTTTGTTCATGATCCATTACCTTTCTCCCATCTTCACTAGCATTTTCACCAATTTCTGTGAATTCTGGGTGAGTTTTTCTGCATTTTTTGGCTCTATTTTGAGTTTCTAGGAAGGGTAGTTATCCCCTATAGGATATATCATAGCATTGATATCTAATAAAATATCCTCTATAGTTATTTATAGAGCACTATAGCGCTCTTTGCCCTTGATTTAGGGACCGTTGATCTCCTTTCTAAGGTTTTTTTCCTTTTTCTGCTCAGATTTTTGCAGCCTGTTTTGTTGAGGTCCTTTCTAGGGTTTGTAATTTGGTTTGTGAAGTTGTTTGGGTTGATATTTGAGTTTATATTTGATACCTATCACTTCATATTGTATTTATTTGGGATTGAAAGTTTTTTAGAATTGCGAAATTTCCCTTTCTTGTCGCTTGGTTTGTCAGGACAGTTTGAGTGATTTCTCTTTCTCCCTGTCTTTTCTTGGATTCTTATCTACATTTTATTGTACTCCTTGAATGTTTTTCAGTTGTTGAATCCTTGATTGAGTTATTGTTAGAACAGGTTTCTACTTTTTTTCTTTCAGACCTCACCACTTTGAGTGCACTTTGTTTGATTGTTTTTTCTTCATAGTTCTTTTTCTCCAAGTTACATCTCTTTCATCTGAAAGTACAAAAGCAAAACGTTTTCATATATCCTTGCATTGTTAATAAAATGAAGAAAATTTTCATTCATTAGGAATTTGTCTTTGTTTTATGATTGGAAAAAGAGCTATTTTTGCATATGAATTTCAGTTTTCGAAAACATTTTCTTGAGAGTGTGGTGTCGCATTGATCTCAAAATTGAATGTTGCATTATTTTGAGTGTTTTCTTATGATTAAGAAGAATATAAATCTTCTCCTTCTCGTACATAGAATTCATCGAAAGAAAGAATGACATATCATTCTTTTGCATTCTTTTGGATTTGATTCTCTTACACATCATCTGTTTCATCTCCGTGAACCATTTGAGTTAAAATCCATTAAAATCAATCATGTGCTGATAAAATCAATTCAAATATTTTGTTTTTAGAACACCAACAATAGCTTAGGAATTGAGACTTTGGACTAGGTGAAGTGACTTGAAGTGAGTAAATTGTCCAAGACTATTAAAGATACTATATAACACTAAAGAGAGTTCAAATCCAACTTTCATATAAGCATATCCAGGAACCCCCTCTCACACAAGGTCTAAACACGAGTTTGTGTGTGGAAGAGAAAAAGAGATTACCCCTCCAAAGCTTAACCAATCGTAGCTGAAAGATCGTATATTGGGGGATATTCTTGAGAAACCATTGGTTTCATTTGGTCTCTGTTCTTCATGAACTCTGAATCCATTCGGGGTCCTTTGAAGTCCTACCAGTCCAGTTGTCTTCAATTTTATTGAAGAACTTCAGACTTTGATATCCTACCCATACGTTCTATCTCGACTGTCGACTGTGCCCCCCTAGAGGTTGACTGCAAGTTGGTAACATTAGTGGCCTTTCCTAGGTATCTATAGAGGTGACTGTGGGGGGATTCCCATGGTACCTGGGGCAGACTTCGTATCACACTCTCAGTACCCTTAGAGGGTGATCCCATGAAATCGAGGGTTGCTTGCACCGAGAAGGGATATTATGTGGAGGTCATGGTAATGGCTTCTCACTTCTTCAGTGGCAGCTTGATATCTAGTCTTCGAAACATCCTTAAAGTATGTTGGTGCTTGGTTGATTGATTTTAGTTTTCATAGGAGTGTGTTTCTTTGTTTTTCATAGTCGGCCTTCGGATCACCATTTTCACAGTATACAAGATATGGAACCTGACACTTAGGAACCAGAACATAATCTTTCTTATGAAGTAGTGATCGTAATCACACTTTTGAAACTGGGATCATCTCTCTTGGAAGTGGCCATCACATTGACGAACCAATCCCAACATTCGTAGAAAGCTTGGCATATTTTGTGAATCCTTTGTTTACTGATCTACTTGGCCAACCACTTTTTGATCCACCATCCATGAGATATGTTGATTCTTATTCTTCTTATCGCTTACTGCCTGGTTCAATCATTACATCATCTTTTGGCATGAACCTATTGATTTTTGAAGGACTTGGAAATTCATCTCTTTCCACAAATCTCGTAGTTGATACTACTGGTGCTTATTTTTACCAGAAACATCAGTGACCCAGGTCTCCCTAAATCAACCACTTGGACATTCATCTCCTCCTACACCCGAGTCAGGTAATATTCCTGCTTCATTTTTTCCAAACATGTACACACCAAGTGATTTACTTGGTTGTCCTATAGGTCAAATGTACAGTATTCAATTCGTTCACACAACCATGGTTACATAAGATACTCAACCTCCCTCTCACACATCAAAGATTAGTATGTCCTACATTGGAGTTCAATATTCATTGGGGGGGCAACCTTCAGCTCAGGGGAAGCCTTCAATTGCAGGGAAAATTGTTACTGGGGGGGAACCTACATGGGTGCAACATCAATCAGCATGGGGAAAAACCACTCCTGCAAGTCCTTCTCTCCCTACTACCATTGGTATGTATCCTGGGCATCCATATCTAGGAGTTGTGAATCCTTTGTGGACTCAACCCAATCCAACGGGCATTCCTCCGTAAGGAACTATACTCTATCAATCCATAAACTCCACAATTCAAATGCAACAGTACCTTCCACCACCATACATAGGGGGACCAACAGGTCAACCACAGTATGTAGGAGGTCCACCTGTTCAATCAAATTACATGGGTGGACGAATAGGATAATCACAGTACATGGGTGGACAAATAGGACAATCACCTTACATAGGTGGACAACCCAGACAACCACCTTATATGGGAGGACCATCTAGTTTTGTCACTTGTCCACAACCTGGATGTGGTCCTACTGGTGTTCCTATGCATTATAGTTATAACTAGTATCAAACACCTAACCAACAGCTACCGTTCTTGGCTATGTTAGATCTTCCAGATCTGTCGCATTTAACAAACTATCCCATCCTTCATGCCCTATTTTGGCCCACCATTCCTACCAAATTACCATCCGACATTATGAAATTTGACAAAAAATCTGGGGAAGACCCTAACAGTCCTATTATGACTTTCCATTTATGGTGTTCTTCCAACTCTTTGATGGACGATTCCATTCGTCTTAGAATTTTTTAGAGAACACTTACAGGTGTGACAACAAAATGGTACATTG
This sequence comes from Picea sitchensis, assembly GCA_010110895.2. Taxonomy (NCBI): domain Eukaryota; kingdom Viridiplantae; phylum Streptophyta; class Pinopsida; order Pinales; family Pinaceae; genus Picea; species Picea sitchensis. Next base: position 7,088 of record SNQJ01S0194462.1, on the reverse strand, counting down.
AACTGTCGTGTAACTCTTTTGTCAACTTTAACTCTCTTTCCATGGATTTCCTGACACATTTTCAGTTACCTATATGGTACGATACTGGTACAAAACGTTTGACCTCTCTCCGACAATCCTCTTCCACCCACATCTCTGATCATATTCATGAGTGGAGATGACAAAGAAGGTTGATTAAAGCTTCAATTCTAGACCAACTCCTTATGGATTGGTTTAAAAAGTAGATCTTTCCTCCCATAGCCCATGTTGTTGCTATGGGAAATGTAGTTACTAAGGAGTAGGCTATCAATCGTGTACAGTATTTGGATTTGGTTTACTCCCAGTCCGACACACTTTACAAAACGATCCCTAATGCTCCTCATCCTTCAAATGATCCGTCAAGACCTGCTCCAGAATATAATTCCGTTCCAAACACCACAACTACTTCTGCTCCTTCTCAAACATTCAAGGTGAATGCGGTCCAATCCTATTCATCTCAGCTACTAGGAGGTAAGAAGAAACAGGGAGAAGCCAAGAAATATTCTAACGAGAAAGGTAATCCTAAGTCTGTTGATACTCAACCGACAAGGAAACCTAAATCTCCTTGTATGATTTGTGAGGAATACCACTACAGAAAAGACTATCCTCATTGTGAGGATTTCACTAAATATCTGAAGGGTACCTCCCAACTGGTTAAACAACAACACTTGGCTGCACAACACCTTTTCCCTCTCCAAGGAGGAGACCCAGGTCATTCCCACCATGGGGATTCTTCCACAAGCGCCTGTGAGGTTTACATGTTTAAGATGGTTAATGTCACAACTCGTGCGAATACCTATAACACTCCTCCAGGTGATAAACCTAATGGGAAGGCTATCGACCATCCTTCTAACTCTACTCCTCCTCCATCTTCCAATCCTATTCATATTGAGAAGATAATGTTTGACACAGTATTGTGCCTGCCCAAGAGAGTAATTTGAAAAGTGATATTTAATCCAAATGCCCACGCTGCCCAAAAATACAACATCGTTGAATATTTGGCACATGATACTTTCTCTATGTGAACCCTCGAAGTTCTAAAACACTGTCAAAATCAACATAGAACTTCGTTGTCATCCATTGGAGCCATGGATCCTGAGGAGTCAAACCTGATTACGTTTAATCTGGATTATTTTAAGGAGAGAGTCTCCCATCACTTAGCATTCCAAATTCAAGTTTTTGTTAGTGAACACACCATCCATCGTACTTTTTTCGATGAGGGAGCCTCCACTTGTGTAATTTATTTTCCTTGTTGGAGAGCCCTTGGTTCTCCTGCCCTTATTTTGTCCCCAACCACCCTAAAAGCATTTGATGGACATGGTTTCCAACCTCATGGACTCTTGAAATATTTCACTGTGACTTTGAAGGGTAAGACTATTCTAGTTGATATCGAAGTAGTCAATGCACCCATGGATTATAATTTGTTACTTGGTCATAGTTGATTCTATGCAATGATTGTCATTGTATATTCAATGTTTTGTATCTTACAATTTCCCCATTAAGGAAAGATTATCACTATTGACCAACTTGAGTATACAACTCCAGATCTCAACAATGTCACTACAAGTAATGTCCCTTTTCTAGGACATAATAATTTTGAGAGTGTAGTTGTAGTTCTTCTCAAGGATTCCTCGCTCATGGGGATTTTTCCTTCTCCTCCTCCTCCCACCATGCAAGTTTCCACCTTAAACATGGTTTCAAATCAGGAACAACAATCCTTTGATTCCTCTCTTTTGTTGGTAGTACTTGGTCTCGACGAGCATAGTTCATTGTCTCTGTCAAGCTCATTAAGAAATCAAGAAGACCCCCCTCCGTTACAATCGATTCTCACTCTCGATCAAGTACTTGAACCTTCTTTTCCTCTACCTATTGAGAATGTTTCCCTTATTAACCATAAACCTAAATGAGGAAATAAGAAGAGTTGTCGGAGGAAACGACGCTTGGGGGGCAGATCTCTAGCCTCTGGACATTGTGTTGAAGCAAAACTGCCCACTTTTGCCAAAGAATTTTGGGGAAAACTACCTCCAGAGAGACACACTACTAAAAGTGATCCTCATTTGAAGGTCATCCCCATCGTAACGTAGTAGTATTTTTCTGGAACAAGTTTAGTATTTGTTCCTTCTCGTGCTTGTAAATAAATGAGAATAATTTACCGATCTTAGTCCTATTTATTTCATGTTCTCGTAAATACATGAGAATGTGACCGAGTAAAATTTTATCACTTTTTCGAACTCGTAAAGGTCATATGAAAAAGGAACCCCTTGGAGTCTCCTTTAATCTCTTTTCAGACTCTCTAAACATGGAAATATTGTCGAGTGATCTTGCTTCCTTTCCCACTCGTTAAAAGGTTTGAAAGGGAATCTTTCGAGTGGTATTTTATCTCTTTTTCGGCCTCATGAGACTTGAATTACGAAAAATCAAAACCCTGGAGTCACCTTTAAGTTATTTTCAAACTCTCTAAACATGAAAAACCACCGAGTTTTCCTTCTCTGGAATCGTTAAAATCACACTTTGAAGGGCCCATATGGGAATGAACCCTTACTTCTTTTAGTTCATTAAATAAAGGAAGAGGAACTTACCAAATGTGAGTTATATTGAGCATGTCTCACCCTCGTCGAGCTTGTTAAATTAAAAAGAGGTACTCATCTATCTGGGTGGGGGGGAAATTGAAGGAAGTGGGTCAAGTTTTTGAGAATCCTTTATGGCATATTTTTTCGCCCTTGAACATGGCACATGTTTTCATCTCATCTTATATTTGGGTATCTCTAAGTCATACCAATTCCATGTTTCACCATACTTTTTTGTCCAAACGAAGAGTTCTCTTATTGCCGTCACATTACATTTTTGGTACTTGTCGAGTCAATGCTGCCAAGTCAGTTGTCATGCCTCGTCATGTTCAAGGGAAGTTTCACTTTAAACCATCCATATGAAGTATTACCAGTTTCCATTTCCTGTTTCAGTCCATACTCATTTGATTCACCATATTACATCACTTTCCTATGTCATTTTCGTGTCGCTGATGGGGGATACATCAAGACCCTCCTTTTACAAGTCTTTTCCTGTCAACTTCAACACATCATCTGGGAATTAGACTTAGAAACCAGTTAGTACCTTGGGACCTGCATGCCTCAATGGCAGGCCTCCTCGCCTCCGACAATGGGTTTACTTCATTGACCTCTGATTGGATGATTCCATGAATGGTCGACCTCAACTCATTTATTCACATTCCCTGGAATGTTCTAGGGTACCTTGGGAGTCATTGACATCATTGGTGATTTCCCTCACACTTGTTAACGGTTTACCTCAATGAATGGTAATCAAGTGGTTTCTACCATGTTCGACATCAAAAAATCTATTCACATGGCTAGATTCGTACAACATTGGGATTGGTACGAAGACCCTAGGTTGAGCATTCACTTTGTTAAACCACTTTTCCCAGGCTGCAAAGGAGATCATTTGAGAATGTTGATGTATAGACTATCACATAGATCCAAATTTTATTGGTTCGTGGCTATGTTTTATCATCTCATAGCTCCGCTCTGTATTTTTCGTGGCTACGATCAGTTCATGTCATGGAGGTATGGATCCACATTGTATCTTTGGTGGCCATATCCTTAGTCAATATTTTTCATGGATCCGCAGTGTATTGGTCGACGATTGTTCTTTGAGCAATCTCATATTCCGAGCATAGGTATGCCTGCCTCGGAGATGGAACATATATTAATATTGTTTGCTGGTAGTTTGCAACTTCTTATAGGTTCTCCAACTCCACACCCTTGCATTAAATATTTGTAAAGTGTTTTGGCCATCATTCTCTCTTCTGACCTCACACTTTAGGGGGCATTTTGTTACACATTAAATTTGCACACCTAGGTACCTCTCCCTAAGTGTCGTAAGTGTCATATAAGTGTCTCATACACCTTAACACCATGGAATAACCTATGTCACAATCCCTAGTCAATGTGGAGGAGAGATATATTACATGAAGGCCAAAATACCAATTGCACATGAATTATTATTAATATTCATGAAAAATAAATTAATTAAGTGTGAGAATCCACCTCACATTTGGTTTCCTATTTTTTAGGGAAGGTGGAGGATCTCATGGATGGTT
>SNQJ01S0194461.1:7540-25151 GCA_010110895.2 Picea sitchensis | reverse complement strand
CTGTTAGATCCTAAAAGAACTATTTTTGTTAAAAGGACATAAAAAGAAAAACAAAATAAAAAACAAGGACAAAGTGTGAGGTCCCAAAACCCTAACTGTTGGAGCATGTCATTTTTGGTAAGTTTTGGGATTTGTGCAGGAGCGGACCATGTGACAAGTCAACAAAGGAGAAACACGCGCAAAAGACTGTTAGCGCATTTTCATTCGCCAACACGCAAACGACAAAAGTTAGTTAGGAGTTTTGGGTCATTTTGTTCACATTGTAATGGGCTAACCCCTAATGTATATGTATAAATATGTAATGGGTTTTGGGTAGATAAGAACATAAGGGGAATGAGTGGATGAGTAGTTGATTAACTCATAAGTTTTGTATTGTAGTTTTGTCGAGTTGATGAGTATGAGTTGAGTCAAAGATCAGTCGAGAGGCATGTGTGCACTTCATCATAGAACAACTTAGGCAGGTTTGGGTTTTTACTGAAGATCATTGTATGAGCACAGTGTGCACCTGTTGTAAGGAAGACTATGTATGAATAATATGAGATGCTAACCGTTGTGGATGTAGCCCAGTTTGGGGTGAAACACGTTAAATCCTTGTCTTATGATGTGTTTTTCTTTTTGTGATGTTCATTGCGCACATATAATATATGCTTAATGGTTAGTCTAAATATGTATTGGATGGTCCCACACATGTGTTGAATGGTTAAGTTAGATGATTATGTCAGATGTTATGTTACTGCTATGGTTTTGTGCACAAAATATATGAATGAATGTTAAGTAAACAATAAGGATGAATGCCTCATATTCCCCCATGACTGCGGAAACTTGGTTCCTGCAATCCCCATAGGTACCTCGGGTGAGACTTCACCTGCTTGCGGGTGATGCCGAAAATGATGAATTCTTGGGATTTGTTGGTGATTTAATGTTTAACCCTGGGTTTTCCCAATGTGCACCAACAAATGGTTCAGTTGCTGTGACCAGGATTTGCGAATGAGGGGGATGTGGATGCCTACTAAGGAGGAGATTGAAGAATGGTTGAATACTAACGTGATCAAGTTTGTTGTAGATCAGAATAAGAATCCAAGAATCAACGTAGAGGAATGGTTACAAAGGTATGTGCTTATATATTTACATGAAATTTTCTTCGATGACTTTCCAAATCTCTGGATCGCAAGTGGATCCAGATATTTTTTGAACAGATCAGAAGATATCAAACTGCGGTTTCGAGGAACTGAATTTTCCATAGATTTTACTCAGTCATATAGTGTTGCTGAAAGGGAATTATTTAAAGGACCACATAGAATATACTTGAAGTCACTATCTACATGGATTAAGATGTTTTGTAACAAAAGACTTATGACCATGGAATCTGATTGCTGAGCGTCTTCGCGCACATAGGGGAAATGTGGGATGACCAAGGAATGATTTGAGCGTAGAGAGGGATGAAGAGAAGTAATGAGGGACATATGGGCTGAGGATGTTGAGAGAAGAAGAGTGTGCAAAAAGAAATAAACATTGGAGTATTGCGTAGTGGTAAGAGATTTAGACCGAATAAGAAGATGACTATGGTTGAGAGAGAGGGCCAACATAGTGAGATCGAGGAAAGATACACTAGTGCAATATTCTAGATTGAAGGGATTTTGCGCACTGAAGAAAATATCCGTCAACTCAGTCCAATAGAAGAAGATCCCACTAAGATTGGACTCTGTGTCGAACCCATGACCTCGTGTGCGTCAACAAGACCCGAGGTAAGACCAAAAGTTTTTTCAATTGTAGTTAGTGAAGGAAATAAAGGTAGTAGTAGAAGTAATCAAAGTAGTGTAATTAGTACGTCGATTCAGAATCAATTAGTGTTATCAAGAAAGAATACCACGTAGAATACGATGGCAGGGGTAGATCCCACCTTAAGGATGCCTCTCTTTCAAGGTGCGAGTTCAAAAGACCAAGAACAACATTTGTTCATTTGTGACACAATATGGACTGTAAAGAATGTCCAGGATGATGATGCGAAGATTTCACAGTTGGTGACAACCTTCAAGGATCACGCACTATTATGGAATATAAATATCAAAATACTACACCTGCGGGATAGACAAGAACATTGGCAGAGGTAAGACAAGCCTTGCTGAAAGAATTCTAGAAGCCTAAGTCTCAGTCGCAGTGCATTACAAAGATGAAGGAGATCAAACAAATAGTAAATGAGTTAGTGTGGGACTACGATCAAAGGTTCAATATACTAAAGGATAGGTTGACATTCCAAATTCTAGATGAACAACACATGGAGTGGTTTATTGTAGGATCGCTGCCGCATATCGCCTGCCCTTTGACACAACAGAAGATTGCGATGCATTCAAAAGCTCTAGAAATTGCTATTAAATTGGAATCATCCCCTGTAGGAGGAAACAATGTGGGGGTGACTCAAGTTTAGTCACAACTGGTCGTGCTAACTATTCAATTAAAAGAAATTACGAAAGGAAAAGAAAAACGTGAGGGAGTCTGGTGTATCACATGTAGAACAKAGGKTCATCATAGGGATGAATGYCCAACTTTTCCACAATATTTGAATACGGGAGCTCCAAATCCATTAGGGTTATGGTGAGAGATTTGTAAAATGGCGGGTCACCACCGTCATAATTGCCCGTTGATGCAGAAATACCAGAGTACTGCGAGGAATCTATTTTATAACTTTTGCAAGTCTGTTGGACATGAAGAGAATGATTGTCATGCATTTGACTTGATGAGAGAGTGCACTAAAGATGCATATGGAGTACAAGGAGAAGAATCGAAAGGAGGAGCTCCGCAGTATAATACTCCTTGAGGATATAATCAAGGAGGATGAGGAGGTTTCAGAGGCCGTGAAAGAAGAGGATTTGGTAGAGGAAGAGGACCTATTTTATGTTATAAATGTAATCAACTTGAACACTTGGTGCGAGACTGTTTGAATCCCTGCACGATGTGTACATATTGCAGAGTGTTAGACCATGCGATAAAGTATTTCCCACATTTGATCGCGAAATGGCACGAGAAGAGGAGCGAAAATGTATATATGATCACAACATAAGCGTGCGATGAAAAACCTAAGATATCAACAGTTATTCATGGAGGGACGAGAACTGGAGCGGATGCGAAAAATCAAGGGAATATAATCCACCAGTGGGTAAGGAAAGAAACTGAGCCTCTTCCATTGTTTGATCAAAGAAAAGAGAAAGAGACCTACCAACATGCAAGAAAAGAATTGGTTGGAGCAGAATGGATAGATTCAACTTCATCCACACCACCTTTATATGACATACCATCGGTGTATGATATGCCTCCAGTATATGACCATTCAGAAATGCAAGGTGAAAAGGTAAGCACTTTGAAAGATTTCTTAAAAATTTGTTTAGAATTAATGAAGGATGAATATGCTTTAAGCATGCCATGTGGGATGATTGATCGTTGCGCCTAAGAGAAAGAGATACCTATCACACACAAAGCAGTTAATCATGTGCACTGTAAGAAGAGAACGAATAGGGAGTTTCAACTCAATGCGTAGATAGGGAACCACAACATGGAAACTATCATTCTAGATTTAGGTTTTGATGTGAATGTGATACCGAAGAAGACATGGGAGATGATGGGCCAACCGAAGATGATTTGGTCTCCTATCCAGTTTAGATTAGCGAACCAACATAAGATTGTTCCAGTTGGAAGGTTGACATGGGTAAGTGTCAATATTGATGGAGTGCGCAATGTAGCAAACTTTGAAGTGATAGAAATAATAGACGATAGTACACCTTATTCAACACTATTGGGGCTTGATTGGGAATTTTATAATCATACTATCATTGATCTAAAGAAAAGACATACGGTATTCGAAGTAGGAGAATTAAAGGTTACTATGCCGTTAGATCCTATTGAAGGAAGGAGATTGGGAATTTTATAATCATACTATCATTGATATAAATAAAAGACATAATGGTATTCGAAGTAGGAGAATTAAAGGTTACTATGCCGCATCCCATTGAAGGAAGGATGTGTCCAACAAAGATAAAATAACTCCTCGACACTCCTCATAATATGACCTTGTGGATGGATGATTATGTGAATCATACAACTAAAGGTGTACTTAGTTGGAGAAGTATCACATAAGGCCAAACCTTAAGAATCTCTAGAGAATTGGAAACAAAGATTGCACGAGGTGTCTATTAAATTATTCAATGTGATCGCTTTTAACATAGACAATATCAAAATATTTTCAACCAACCATAGGAACCTAGCCATCGAAAGCACCATAACCTTTGTTAGATAGAATGATTCCTGAAGCAGCACTAGAACCAATAGATAAATCCTAAGGAGAGGAATATTTCTCCAAAGATAACCCACTGTGTAATGGTCACCACCAAATACACATATAATACCACCAAGAATGTCACAAATTATACCATCGAGAGATACTAGAAGGTAGGGAGAAAATCTTAGGCTATATGGCGTTAGAGAGAGAGACCAAGAAACACCCTAGAATATCCTCCTTCCATTCTTGCTCCATGCTTGAGGAGAGAGACTATCCTCCAAACTTCTGCCACAGTTTGAGAGAGAGAGAGTGAGGTGAGTGGAGTACAAATGAGCACATTCTATTTATAGTGGTTCTTGTCACCCGTCTAAGTCAACTTGTCCTTATAGAAGCTAATACTTCAATATTAATTATCGAAATAATTTGTCTTCCGGGGCTTCTGCCATGTTTATGGTTTCCTCTTGTTCTGGACATTCTGCATTCTGTAATTTCTCCCATTTCTAGTCAAAGGTTACACATGAGGTTAATACCTCCCACAACTACCATATTATCAACACCTCTAGCTAGGGGAGGTATTAACTATAATGGTCTCAAACAAATCCATCCATTTCAAATGGTATAGAAAGGCTCCACAAATTTTTTGGAAAAGCATCTACTGTGTATACCTACTATAGCTACTACTGTACTTATCCCATAATCAAAGTCAATAGCATCATCATCATCAATTACATCCATCTAGATACCAATCACCTCCAACACTACCGGTTGACACACTATCCTAGGAAACACCTTCAACATTGTTGGTAATCTCCATGGAAATCCATTAGCGTAGGTACACCGCTACTACAATGTCATCCAATACAACACAATACAACAATGTCAACTGGTAGTATACAACTACTATCCAGTCGTAGAAAACCATTCCCAATAGTGCACAACTACTAATATAGTCACTACCAAGAACACATCCACCACAATAGTACATATATATTGTCCAAAGACACACAATATCCACTACAATCAACTAATAACCATACAAGCTACCACCATGCGCATAATAGTCTCCTTTCATCAAATCATATGATTGTATGTATCATCTCTCGAGGCCATACTCCATCCGGAGTAATCGGGTATGATGATGAATAAGTCATGTGCTAGAATTAACACACTCAATAGTGTCTCGCGATAAGTCATTCACTCAACAGAGGATACCGTGGACCATTCTCTAATCCAAAGACATATGTCCTTAGAAGAATGACTCCGTCCTAACAGATGCTCTAAAGCTATGTAATGAGATTGCGATTCATTTAATCATTTACATCCTAGAAGAATGTCATTCCTCCCAAATGATGAAAGCCATACCATGGGCTACAAAGACCATTCATACATGAATGTCAGTCTCAGACTATATTCTAATCGGGTCACCATATGTACCACAGAGATCAATCTCTACCCATATGTGCCTTGGAAAACATCAATCTCATATCAACCACCCTAATCGACGCCATGTCCTTATGGGGAGGACTATTCAACCTGATTGGACCAATAATTGTGCATAAGGAGAATATCACCCGACCATTTTCCTAATTGGGCCACAATATTTTCCTTAGGAAAATACCAATCCATGATACACAAACAATCAATAATTTGTAATCATTCCTCCCCGAGGGAGAATGCCTTATCCACCAACAATCTATTTGTTTGGACCACTCTCCACCTTGAGAATGTCTATCCACCAACACACCGACTATCCATCAACACTCCCTCCCAACCGAGGAGGTCATCTCCTCCCTTTAAACCAAAGGAGTAATCTCCACCAGACACTTCTAATCGGGTACTTTTCAGTACGATGCTAATGCACTACATCTTAAGTTGTACTAGTACGTCAGTGGAGTACCATCTATCAATCTTTAAGTTATACCAGTATGATGTTAATGCATCATATCTAATATGTAATAGCATGTCAGAGATCAATGCCCTCCGCATCATCTCTGTTAAAGGATCATATCTAAGTCAGACTATCATGATGTTCGTGATCATATCTGTTGTACCAGTACGATCATATCTAGTTACGACGGACACCCACATCATCCTCTAAGTCAGATGATCATCTCTAAGATGTAATAGCATGATGCATCTCAATACATATCTAAGTCGTATTCAGTACGATAATATCCAGTACGATGACTCATGCATAAGCATCATCTCTAAGTTATACCTAGCATGATGCCAATGCATCATATCTAAGCTATACTAGCACAATGTGTCTCAAGAGATTTGTATCATATCTAATTCAGACTAGAATGATGTCGAAGCATCATATCTAAGTTGTACTAGGCGCATGACACAAAACCAACAACTGCTTATCACAATGTATCACCGAATCCAACACCTAATCAGTCTAGAAACTGGGCCACGGAGCCATACCGCTTTCCTACAAGCATCACAAGTCAGTAATATACCGCTTCAAGTAGTGGTTGAGTGCCAAAACTAAGCTCTTTCTATCCATGATATCAGTAAAGCTAAAATCGAACATATACTTTAGAAGTACACTTTCTATCATCATCTACACTCCCTTCCCATTTTGAATCAGTAAATCCATGCATATGTACATCACTATTTGAGGCATATCTCAAACTATATTGAGCTGGCCCCACAAAGATATCTCAAAATATGGTTTGGTGTGAGATCCAATAAGGCTCATGTCCGTAGTTCCATTTTGGAATTGACTCCAACGGTTCACACAACAAAGCAAATGTCTAGCTAGGTATTAACCAAATACATCAATGAGCCAATCAATTGTTGGCATAGGATGATTCCATTGACTAGATCGAGTCTCTCAACTTCTTCAGATCTGCCACCATGGGAGTTTCCATGGATTTGAAATCCATCATCCCAAACCTTTTGAAGGATATTTACAACATACTTCCCTTTCCCCAAGAATATTCACCATGCTTTTGCTATAATTTAGTCCAAATAATAATGCATGAGACTAAGACCCTTTATATCGAAATTCATAAGCAACTCCTCCTTTACACCTAATAATGAGAGGTTTTTCAATTTTCTGTAAACAAATCATCAACGATAGTAGCCGTATTCATAGGGTATCATTCACAACCTTGTAATAAGGATATGGATCATCATAACTCTTTGGAAAATCAAGTCTCATTGGCAATCATTACCTCCTCAGGTACCAAGCTCTTTTGAGCTTGCTTGAGTCCACAGGAAGACCCTCTTAATACATTGTCCTCTAAAAAATTTTAAATCCTTGAGGTTTCTATGTATACTTCTTTCCTCAATTACTCCATTGAGAAAGTTGCCCTACATCCATTTGATGTAGTTCCCAACCCATGGATGTTGCAAGAGATATGATGGCTCTAATAGAGGGTGTATTCCGCAATCCAGAGAAAACGCCTCTCAAAGATATTTTCCCTGGAGAACCCTCTTGCCATGAATATCTCCTTGTATTTATCGATACTCCCATCTATTGCATGCTTTATCTTGTAAAACCATTTTGAAGTGACTACAAGTTTTCCATCATAGATTCCTTCCATTCTTTCTTCTTGATCGCTTCTTCAAAGGTGGAAGGTTATGCATTGAGATGTTATGGAGAACATGTAGTTTCTTCCTGACCTCTTGCTATTCTTCTTTATCATTGGGATCCATGGAATATTATACAGATCTATCGCTTGTGCCCGCTTCGAACAAGAACAACAAGAGAAGACATATTTCCAATAACATTTTCATAAGAACATATCTAAGATAAAAAGGATCATAGAATTACCAAGGAGACCTTCCCGAACAAGAAGTTTCTCTTAGAGGAGTTGTTAGTTCATCAAACAAGTGAAATAAGCATCTATATCAATGCAACCGAGTATACCTAGTGGCAATATAACCTTCAAAGATTGTTGTCACAACTATCAAACTTGATATGTGCAAATTAACAATTTGATCAATCAAACCTCGAACCTAGAGCCTCAACTGCCTCTCCCATCGTATCGTAATCCTAGATCATTGTTTGGACAATTTCTCTTTGTACATTCCCTACAAACACACTCATGCTTTCTATTAGATGATATAACTTGAAAAGTATATACAAGTACATACCTTGAAATTCCGCTATCGCTCAACTTGTCTCTTTGATTTGAAACGTGACACCATCTTGACAAGAAGAGGTTAGAAATCGAATCAAAAAGGTTCACTGATTAGAACAAGCTAGAAACTCCTCGAATTTCAACTTTGAATATAAACTCACTCTTGACCAAAAGTCAACCTTGACTTTGACTTTGACCTAAAAATTCAACTTTGACATTTTTGATGGATGAGAACACTAGAGGGTGTGCTAGGCTAGGTGCACTAGAATATCCATAAATTAGGTCCAACACTTCACCTAAGCTGCCCAAAGAGTTGGATTACGGTTTGCTGCAACTGCAAATTGAAACTCCCTAGTTGTAAAATTGTACTAGTGATATAATGAGCTTAACAAAGAACTTCCACTTTACCTTCCAGTGGTTAGACTGTCCTGAGGTGGTGTGGGCCCATAACCGGTTAAAATATTCGATGTGCCTTATTTTTACCATGTATTACTACTACAATATTGTCACCCAAATCCATAGCACACAAACTAACCACCCAAGCACCATAACCTTGCTAGATAGAATGATTCCGGAAGTAGCACTAGAACCAACATATAACCAGAAGAACATCTCTCCAAATATATCTCACTCAAACACAAAGTCCTAAAAGCCACGTAGAAGAAGAATACTCAACCGCAATGCTTTGCAGCTTGTAGCCGTAACTTACAAAAATAATACCAAGAATATCGTAATACCACCAAGAATGTCACCAAAAATACCACCAAGAAATACTAGAATGTAGGGTTCTCACATTAGGCTATATGCTTAGAGAGAGAGAGACCAAGAAACACCCTATAATATCCACCTTCCATTCTTGCGACTTGTTCCAAAATTGCCCCATGCTTCATGGACAAAGAGAGTGTGGGAGGGAGTGGAGCAGCCAAATGAGCTAGAGCTTCCATATTTATAATAATGGTTCTTGTCACCCATGGGATGACTTGTCCTTTTAGAGGATAATACCTTAATATTAATTATTTTACCCAGACTAATTTATCTCTATATTTTACACATCAATTTAGGGTTTCCCCTGCTTCTAGAATATTCTATTCTAGCCAAAGCTATTAATACTGGAGAGCTAATAATTCCTTACAACTACCATAATATCAACAATGCTCCCCAAGGAAACGTGCTCGATTACCCACGGTTGCAAATTGATTGAACCGATGATAGAACCTCCAAGAAGGATGGACTAACCGATGTAATTTATTTTATAAGAGAGAATTTGAATTACAAAATATCAAATCAACAAATATTGTTAGCTTTGGATATTGCGTTGAAAGCAACTCCTGCAAGGTGATGGGTTGCACATAAGGATAGAATAAGAGATTGACAACAGTGAAAAAAAATACATTACAAGCTTCCATCTTTAATGGAGAATGAAAGTGTCATGCCGAAGTATAGTGGATTGAGTTGTCCAACAGATAATGTTACGAAGTGTACTGCGCAGTGGGGATCAATACCTTAGTAAGAATGGACACATTTATTTGTGCATACTATAGACAATACTTCGAATAATTGTTACATAGAAATATAAGTGCATACAGGGACAAGAGATTGGGAATATTTGATAAGGAACTTCAAGGTAACGTTAAAATTTGAAAATGATAATCCTCTGATTGACTCTTCCTGTGTTATCAAGAACAAGATTTTTGTGATATAAGGCTCGATTTATAGTACACCTAGAGTTACTGCAACCGTTGAAGAGGTATTGCACTATTATAATGTTGTTGAAGAAGACTAGGAGGATGAATACCTAAGTAATTTGTAGATACCAGAGACTGAAGGGGAGCTTACAATAAAGGACCTCAGCCTGAATCTATGGTGTACACCAAGCCTTTGGGAACAAGAAAATTGAACATTGGTACATAAGAGAAGCCCAAGTTTGTGAACAAATGGGACTATTGGACTAATGAGATAGTCGAGAAGATTTCCCTGATTAATCCATCAACTAAGAGGTTGGGATCTAGGTACACCATTAATGTGACAAAATAATTAACCGGGGATGTGGGTGGAGGCGTGGACTAGTCAGATTGCGCTGCGTAGACAAATCGCACGATTTTTGTTTGAAATGTGGTGACAAGGTTAAGATGCCCAAGAGTACTTATGAGTGATCATGTAACTCACTTTCTGAATAGGACGATTGGAGCATCAAAATAGGAGTTTCAGATCCAACATCATAAGATCACCCCATATCACCCTCAGGAAAATGGAACAGTAGAAACATTCAATAAGATCTTGGAACATGCACCGATGAAGGTGTGTAATGTAAGTCGAGACGATTGGGACTTGAGAATTCAAGCAATGTTAGTGGGAATATAGGACTAAGAATTTGACATGATAAACTCCATTTAGATTGACATATGATCAAGAAGTCAGATGCATAAGGGATTTTATCAGATCGGGATTTTGTGCATTGTTGCGATGGAGGAGCTTACAGATTCTAGCACAATGGAGAAGGGAGTGTCAGAACTAGTAGAACTTGAGGAAGATTGTTTTTTCACAAGTTTCCATCAACAAGTGCAAAAATCGCGTGAGAAAGCATGGCATGAAAGACACATTAAACAAAAGAAGTTTCAGATAGGATACCTAGTTTTACTTTATGACAACAAGTTTTTGCAGCACCCAGGGAAGTTCTAGATGCATTGGTTAGGACCATATGTGATCAGGTTTGTGACAGAGGTAGGTGTTGTTAAGTTGGAGACATTGAATGGAGAAGCTATGGAAGGAATGGTTAACGATTGTCAACTAGAATTGTATAGGGACAACTAGGCTTCCACGCACTAGTCAGAGCACACAATATGTTTATCATAGTGTATTATAGAAAGAAGAAGAAAAAGAAGAAAAAAATAAAGGAATTTGAAGGTTGGAAGAAAATGACGCAGACAAGAAAGAGGAAGGTGAACTGTGCAGAAAGGTGAAAGAGCGTATGAAGAAAGAAGGAAAGGTTTGAGATCCATGCAGAAGATGATTGAAGGCATTAAATATCAAACTTATCAGGACAAGCATTAAAGAGAGATAATAATGACAAAGTAGTGGAGACGCGTAGTCATTAATGGAAAGAAACATTGAAATCATGACATACTGGAAAGATCTCGACCAAGATCCATAGAATCAACTGAATTTTTTACAGAGTATGGCGAGAATTGAATGTGAAGTACAGTCAAATTGGAAAACGGGTTTGGGTGCGAAGAACAGAAACAACTGAAGACAAGTGATAAGATAAGTTGAAAGGTCGACACCAAGAAGTTATTGTTATTCAAAGTTTTCATAGAGAGCAACAAAGAGTAGAAAGCTTGGCGAACACAGATAGAGATGAATAAGAAAAGTTGCAGAGAGCTATGGCGCCACCCAAAGCAGTCGCGACATCAATGTCACAGCCGAAGAAACATCACACTAAGCCACCAGTAGTACCGATACAGGAAGAGACTTCAGGAACATCCACGTTAGAGCCGAGTTCAACCAACTTTCCAAGGGATTATGTGCCACCAAGAAAGTCATCAGCGAAGCTGGTCAAGTTGTAGAAGGAGGAGAAATATGATATTGTGGAACCAAAAATTCCACCCAGAGAAACAACTGAAATGGATATGCTAGGAGAAATACCGAGCTTGAAGTTTGCAGATCATGATTTTTTAGACGAAAAGAAGTTCCTGAACTTAGCACCAAGGAAATATATGAATAAATTCATCGATCAAGAGATGTCGTTTATTAGAGTTGAGCCAAATACTTGGGGAACATGATTGGAGAAATCAAGGATTCTGAGCTTGTTACAAATCCCACATTTTGGTAGGAGCGCCAAGATCAACGCCTGCGTGAAGATGTTGTTAAGCTACGCCCATGGGGAATATCTATGGTTGGACAGATCCATGTCTATTGAAACAAAATTTATTGCACGAATAACTATATTTCCAATGGAAGGGGAGGATCCGTCACCACTTTTCACAGACAAGTCGAACGAAAAAGCATTATCGGAGAAGATGAAAGAGAATTTTGGAATGTTTAGAGGAGTGCACGGCTCGATGTAGCGAGTATTAGTACATATGCGTCAAGTTTTCAATGTAAGTGTTAGCTTGCAAATTGTTACAAAAGTGTCAGAGGGATCAAGTGCCAACATGTGTGATAACAATGACAGATAAGTGTGTCGAAGGAGTATAGATGAATTGGGTGATTTTCTTAGTCAACCAGTTCCAGATAGACTGCATGGAAGCTCAATACAGAGGTATGGAGTTTTATTATGCATGGTTGTTGATAAAACTAACATTAGTGTCTTGGAGGGAGCCAAAATACTCACAATATTTGTTATCAACCAATAATCCATGTTTGGCAGCAAGATACACTAACTTGTGGCATACTGCCGACAAGGATAGACAACATGATAACATTATAACTTTTTATATCTATAAGGAGGTCATTCGGGAGAGAATTCAAAGAAAACTGCACATTCTACCATAGGTGGTAGAAGTGTACAAGCTAGTTGCACGATTTAAGGCAGGGAACCATCACATGTATATCCAAGCAAAGAAAGGACCCACATCAGGAATGGCTTCCCACACGATACATGGTCATTGAAGAAGAGATGGGACACATCATGGAAGACTAGTCTGATGAGTGGAAGATCCCGCTGACAGAAATAGAGAAGTCAGAGACACAACAACCATAAATAGAAGAGATAGGAGATGATGAAGAAGAATATGACCATGAAGGAAATAGCGTAGGAACAACACAAAAAACAATACTGCACACGGAAAATAAGCGGAATGAACAAGAGACAGAGAGATCGGTACCACAACAAAATAAGAGGAAAATAGTTAAGGAAGTGGCCGCCCAAGACCTATCAGAGGATGGATTAGAAAAATTTGCAGATAAGGTGAAGGAGGTGAATGAGGAAGATTTTGAGTGTGCGACACATAAGCAAGAAGAAATGCACTCAGAGGTACAAGCACAGATTTCCGCACTGCGTCAAATTTTGGAGACTACCAGGATTGTGAAAATTAGAACAGGCTCACAGGAGCAGATGATGAGCACGGTTAACACAAAGGCACAATAAACAATATCTCACCCATCTGTGACATCAAGAGAGCAACGAGTAATGAAAATAGCAACGAGAGCTTTAGAGTTCCCTATGATAGAGTTGAGAGAGAAAGAAAAGGTACTGATTCATATCGACTTAGTGTTATCTTAGATGCCCTTAGAAGTATTATACAGTCTGCAGATGAAATTCACACACGAAATTCAAGTGCACGCAACATCAACATTGATGGATTTGACAATGACAATTGAAGATAAGGATGTATATCTGGAAAAATGCAATCAAATTAGGCTGGAGAGAGATATAGCCGTACAGAGGAAGGATATATTTTAACAAGTGGTACAAAGGGTATATAATCATATTCTAGAAGTGGTTGTATAAGTATATTCCCCCTTAGAAGAAAAACTTATGAAGATTGGTGAAGCCATTCAGGGCTTCCACACAAATATTAATGACTCTGGAAGCGCACCAAATACCGAGTAACCCACCAAAAGAAAGGGAATAGAGAGAGAAGACAATGACAATGACAATAACAAGCATAAAGAGTTTAGCAGAGGAGTGTGCCAAATTGTATGGCGAAAGCACACAAGTGTGGATGCAACAGACAAAAGATGTAGAGCTGCAAGAAATCAAACAGAAGTTGAAGGTTATGCAGGATAGGGCACAAAAGTTTGAGGAAACTATTGTTACTTAGATATTTCCGTGGGATGCAAAAGAGAGAAATTCCTAGTACATTTTCAACCAAATAATGATAAATTATTTTATACATAAATCTTTTTGATCAGGGTTTCAATGAGCCTTTCAATATCTAATAGTTAGAATTAAGGAGGCATGACTTCATCAACTAAATCCTTTAAAAATCTTAGTGAATGGATGGTAGATATAGGAGAAACAAAATTGAATAGGTAATCTAGGTATCCAATAATGATAAGCCTGGCCTTCCTCTTCAATAAAAGAATAACACAAGATTCACTTAGATTGTGTTTTAATTTATAGAAAATAAGCATACAATATTCAAACACAGGTTTTGTTTTTATCACAACAAAACAAAGGAAATGCTGTGTTCAAATATATACTCTAAAGTTCCCTACAACAGGGGTGGTACTGAATTGCAAAAATCACAACTCAAATGAATATATGAGTAGAAGAAGAATCAATGGAAACATCAAAAACATATTACAAGAAAAGACATAATTTAGCAAAATAAAATCTCAGAATCTCCTCAATTTTGGAAAATATTTGTATTGAAAAGAATCCTATTACATTCCAAATAAAAAATCCCCTCAGGATGATAACCCCTTTTCGGGTCTTATTCCCCTCTTCCCAAAAAATGATCCAATATATATAAAAATTACAATCAGATCCAAAAGAGAAGGATCAACAACCTCCTATACTGATTTTAGATTGACAGTTACAAGAAATCAAGATCTTGATAAGATCTAAATAATTATTGGATCCTATTTTTGCTACAAATAATCTGGATTATATCTCTTACAGTGTTCAAGCAATTGGGTTTCAGCTGGCACATTTCTTGATGTTGATCATTGGACACCTGTAACTGATGCTTTGTTTATGAAACTTTGCCACCTGTTCTTTTACCCTTTGAGAAGCCTATATTTCTATTAGTTTACCAGTTGTTTTATTTCTGCACAAAACGCGACCATTGTCCAGATGTCTGACCTGTCCATTGATGAGAGTACTTTAGGCGTTGACATTTCTGTGTTCTAAAAAACTATGTGCACTGGATAAAGATAGATTAATCCCATAATTGTTGAGGTCACTTCATCGACATGTGCTTTTTCATTTGAATGCTCAGTCTTAATCCCACATACAATGGGCAATAAAGTTTGGTGAGATTTATATATACAACTGTCAATGATTCTCATTGACATGTTGTGCAATACATATTGCTTCCTTTTTGGCTTCCTCCTTGGCGCTTTATGTGGGCTTTATCCATGGTATTTAGTAGTGTTCTTTGAGACTTGGTAGGCTGGATCTCGATTGTAAGATTGGATATTGGGATCTATGAGTTATAAGCCCTAAAAAACGTTTACAAAACCAGACCAAATAATAATTACTGCGTGAGTTGTAAAAGTAGTTTTTGAAAGTGGTTTGACAGGTTGCATGATCTAGGTGGATATTGGTGGCCACCCACCTATTTCAATTGGCTCCTCTTGACAATTTTTAGTTCAACATGTTTCTTTGTAATGATGACATTTCTTTGTAATTGTGGGTTCTGCACTTCCGGGGCTATCCTGAATCCCTACACAACATCCAGGTGGATATTGGTGGCTGCCCACCTACTCGGATTGGATTATTTTGGAAGTTTTCATGTCAGTACATCTTTCTGTACTTCCAGGGCCATTTTGGGGCCTTAAACAATGTTTTTTTGGCTTGCCACAGCCAAACTGTAGATAGATTTAAAGTTTGATAGCATATTGTGTAGTTCTCGAAAATACCTTTCCAATGGGCTATCACATGCCTAAAATGAAGGTCGTATGAAAAGTTACGCACCTAGAAGTTGAGGTACCAACTTACCCATCGGGGCCCACATAACTTTTGGCATTTCATCTCCTAGGGTTAGGTTTTTGGATGTTTAGGGTTTTGACATTTATGAGTATTGTTAAAAATGTCTCTGGAGCCTCATTTTAATTATTCAGCTCAGAGAGTTGCACGCAATAGCCACATCTCTTCTCATAGATAACTACCACCATTCGAACAAGTTGTTTTCAGTTCCGCAGTTTTACAGTTTCAACCTATTTTATTTATTCAATAGAAGTTATTTTTCACTGGATATCTATTGTTGTTCTCCGTATCTCTGTGTTATTGTATTTAGTCGGTTATTCATTTCATTTCACTCATAAATCCATATCAATGGTATCAGAGCAGTCTTCTCTTCATTTATTTTTCTTCGTGCATGTCCTCGACAAGATCTGGGTACAAGAAGTTGGGACTCGAACAAGTTGAGCCTTTTCAATATTGGTCACAATGAGCCCAAAAAAAGGTCATGGGGGATGAGAAGAAAGATGATGGAGTAGGAGATCCTTTTAAATTGTTGCTTGAGGAAGCCCTTGCATGACAAAGGAACAAAATGATGGAAAAATTTGTAGAGATCCTTCAGCGACTGCTCACAGGAGACACATCTTCATCAAGCGGCCATAAAAACCCCCTTCAAGGCACAAGTAAATTTTGATATTTTGTTATTTGAAGAACTGATAGATGCGGATGCTGTAGATAAATGGCTAAATCAGCTCGAAGGGTATTTTCGGTCCACAATTTTTCTGATAGGGAAAATATTACTTTTCACTTCTCAAGGTCGTCCCCCATGTTAAGGACTGGTGGGATACTTACTTTGAGAAAAAAACCATAGATAAATCTACAATATTTGTGGTCTCCCCCACATGGGATTCCTTCATGGACGCCATTAAATAATAGTACTACCATGTTGGAAGCTACGCGGACTAGTACACAAGATGGACCATGTTGCGTCAGGAAAGGGACCAAACAATACCATATTTCACCAATATTGTCCATACCCTGTGCACCAAATTGGGTATCAAATACTCTAAAGGACATCTAGTGCTTAAATACCACAACTGTCTGCATAGATACATTCAAATAGAAGTGGAGTTTCTGGACATTGCATCATTAGGTGCGACTTATAGATATGTTGTCAATATTGAGTAGAAATTTAAGCAGAAGAGGAGAGAGTTTGGATCTACAAAATCCTCATAGATGAAGCAGGGAAAATGCAGCCCCAACCCACAAAACAAGGGACAAAGAAAATATGACCACTCTCAGGAAAAACAGTCCAAGCCGCAACCCAAGAAGGGTAATGAAAAGTCGAAGAAGGACACAGAAAAGTGGTGTGAATACCATAAAATCCCTTGGCACAACATCGAAGAATGTCGCTCCAAGCAATCATTGGCGGCCGAGCTGAAATATTCTGAGTCAGAGGTAGATTCTGAATCCGAATCAAATCCATAAGGAGGGAAGCAGATTATTGGATTCGAACCCAGTGCCACTATCTCTACCACCAAAGTCCAACCAAGACAACTAGAAGAACCAAAGGAAGGGGAACACCTCTTTCACTCATAGATGTGGGTAAAGGGGGCTCCGCTTCATTTCATTGTCAATAGCGGCAATCAAAAGAAATTTATCTCAGTAGAGGTCGTCAAG
>SNQJ01S0194459.1:6861-17637 GCA_010110895.2 Picea sitchensis | reverse complement strand
CAAAACTATTGTTTTTTGATTTTTATAATTTTATGAGAAAGAAATAAACTGAAAAACTATCTAAGCTAAGCAACTAAAATAATAATTCTAACTAAGAATCTAAACTATGAATATATCTATCTAAACTACTTATATTATACTAACAAATTAACTATTAAGCAACTAAAATAATAATTCTAACTAAGAATCTAAACTATGAATATATCTATCTAAACTACTTATATTATACTAACAAATTAACTATTAAACAACATATAGCTAACTGACCTGAAGTAATGCTTCAGGTTTGTCCTGTGTATGATGGTCGATTCAGCTGTTTGGTGGGAGGAAACCCACACTAGATTCTCCATGAGCTTCTCGTAAACGGAAAGTTGTTGTGCTCTTCAAATATAAATAACAGGACAAACAAGACATAAAAAAGTACAACAATCTTATAATTTACAAATCGTCACAGCTAGATAAATCTATGTGCAAAGACTTGTACAAAGTGATTCATTTACAAAAAAGGTAAACCTGTAATTCGTTAAACTGAAGCAAACTAATTGCTGTATTTTTAAATAAGAGAGATCAGACATGGACAACATATAAATCAAATCACATCAACATGCAATGAATCATGATAGCTAAAGTAGTCGATAATTAATTGCAACTAATATGCAAAAAACTTGAAACAAAAGTTTGATATATTGAAAGCGAAAGCTGTTACAAGACATCAACTTTCATCTCAGTCTGAATCATAAATCCATAGTCTTGTTCTCTCCACAGTGATCATCATTTATTACAAAAAAATGACAAGTATTTAAAGACTTCCACAGGGTAAAACATCCCTGTGGGAATTATCAAAACAATTTACAAAAAATCTGGGGATAATATCCCAAGTCTCTATTTCTGAGTCAAGATAACAACCTAGAACAAAACCATATCCAAAGTATCTCCTAAACTGCCACAGCATGCCCAATTAATTATTGTAATTTGTATGCACCTGGAAGAAGACAAAAATAGACAAGTTTAGAGGATATTTTATTGATAAAATTGTCAAAAATCTAATTTTTAAGACTAGCTACAGAATCTTGCGATTCTGTAGCTGGTCTAAATTGAACACGGAATCATTTCAAAAGAAATTATAATCTTAAAAATTATATTCAAACTATTAAACAATATTTAATTGCTAATTGGAAACCAAACGAATCATTCAAGTCAAAACTTGTATGCAAATTGAAACAAATGAAATCGTGGTCAACCGAATGGTAACAGAGATACATGCACTCTGTTCAATTTGTTATCACCAATTTGGGGTAAACAGAATCGCATTAGATAATTCAACATGAAATGATTTTCATGAACCAATTCCAGTCGACACAAACTATAACTGGTTAAACAAATCATGCATGCAATAGTTTATGTCGCTTCAGCCATCAACACAATCATTGTCGAATCCAAAAGAAATCAATAGGATCATTTTTCAAATTAATAGAACTATATTAAACATATACAAACGATCATGCTAATCGTGGCACGCAGAAATCATTTGCAAATCAAATCAAACAGGAATGAATCGAAACAGTTTGGGGTCGACACAATCGTTATGAATCAACATAGCTCCACAATTTTAGCAAATAGATCTTTTGCACAGGTTGAATGTAATCAAAATCCAAATGAGAATATTGATTCAATACAAAATAGAGTCATTCCTGGTAAATCGAAGTCAACAGGGTTGTTTTGAGTCTATTAGGAACAAACAAAACTAATTGAAATCAAACCAAATCAACTATCCTAAATCAGAAGAACAAAATTGATTCAAAAACAAACCAAACCGAATAAAAAACCAATCAATTGCTTATACTAAGCTGGGCACGACAAAATTGCATAACCAAATCATAGCTACATTTGAGTTTAGTAAAATGAATCTACTGTATAGGATCCACAACATAACCATTTTTGATAATCAAACTATAACAGAATCATTTCAAATGTATTAAAACAAATAGAGCTAATTTGAAAGAAAAACCGAATCCGTTATATTAATTCAAACAATCTTACAAAGAAAAAATTCATATTGAAATTCATACCTGGACAATCAGAAAACAACTCGGTCATGATAATTTGGAATTGACGAAGGTTGTTTCCGCTTCGACATTCCTGAAGACAATCGAACCGGTGGTTTTTTGTTTCTTCTCACTAGCCTAAAGCCTGTCTCTTTCTTTTGAAAACACTGTAACTTTTTCCTCTAATTATTTGATCCTTGATTGCAATAGGGGAACGTCGGTGTAATAACGCTCTAGCCACACATTACATTGGATACATGATGTTTTCTCAGGCTTTGATATCACAGGCGAGGGTTTGTTCAAATCACCAGGGGTTTCATTATGCAGCTTGATTCCCAGGTAGTTAGGGTTGTTTTTGAGGCAAGGGGGTAAATTAGATACATAGTCATAGGGTTGCTTGGAGCATAGGCCATGGGAATAGGGGTACTCTTCAGCTAGGAAATGCCCAATATCGGAGTCCGAGTCCTCGCTCAACACTATGGGCTTTTGGTCAACGTTTGGCTTAGGTTTATTCCTAGTGTACCTCAATATCAATCGAGTATTTTTCTTACCCCTACTATCGACAGTAGTATTACCCTTGACTTTCTTACTCAAAGGATTCTTGACGGCCCCAGTCTTGTCTTTTGTACACGGGTTGGTTAGGGTATCGGGTAGGTCGATGTCAGGGAAATATGAGGGTTTGGCAGGGGGTAGAAGAATATGAAGTGGCACGGCTGGTCCAGCCAAAGTCTCACCAACGACAACCTTCTTGATTTGAGCAGACTCATGATTAGAAAAGCCATTTCTAGATATAAAGGCTTACCAATTATTGCCATGAAGGCTCAAATGATGGATGATAATGAGTCTAATTAAGCTGTGATGAAAAAGGCTGCTATCAGCCTTCTCGCGCTTGTATCTCTTAGACATCTTGTAAAGACTACGCAAGAAGTAATGCAGCATGTTCAAAGGATAGCCCATGATATTCATCAATAACCAGAGGTGATACAGAAAAACCAAGCTATACCAACCTTCACAGGTCACAAATTGTTTCACAATTACCAAAAGATCGTGCCACCTAGGTTTGAGGGTAGAAATAGGCATACCTTTATCACAGGAAACAACCTTCCTTGATATGAATAGTAAATGCCATGACACCTCATCGACTTTGGAGTTTTTAAACCACCTTTGGCCCGTGGCTTCTAGTCCTGTAGCAGAGCTTATGAATTCTTCATTGAGCTTGAGCTGTATGTCACCGACTTTAGCCCTACACCTGTCAAAGGTGAGGGTGAATTGTTGGGCAACCGAAAGTTTGAAACCCTCAAACATTTGTATAAACACTAGCCAACCACTATTTTCTAAATTCTTTCGAGCATTATCGAATAGTAATAGAGCTTGGCTACCGTTTGGCTCTATGCGCAACATTGGTGCCATAGACGGGAGCACACGGTGAGCAGGGTGCACGGGTAAGGGTTTGAACAGAGTATACACAGAGTTGATAACTCACAGGCTCGCCCAAAAACTAGCAAAGGTGAACCAGGATAGGGGGAAAGCATTAATGACAGAATGTGCGAAGGTGGTGGAGCTAGCTCAGCCCATGCAAAACAGTCATTTCCACAGTACAACCGACGGCACATATAACGTTTCAAATCACTATGCATATGTTAAAAACCATGCCATTCAATCAATCAATGAAACCTATGGTAAGTCGACCAAATATTTGCGCGAGCAATAGTTTTATCATAGCTTTAAAACCAAACAATGAATCGAAATCAATACCAAGGGTTCAATCATATGAAATATGTGTTGTGTGAAATGATTTATACCAAGGGTATAACCACAACGCCAATCATTTTCATGAAACCAGTGGGTAAAAGGAATCAATCAAAGACTAGAGAAATCAAACCATCAATAAACCAACGATTGAATCACAATCCTTAACAAATCATATTAACAATTTAAAGAATGCCAAATGAATAAAGATCTTGGAGTCTTGTCGACTGTATAATCATAATCAAATTGGAAACGCAATGGGCATATCGACAAGAATGATCACAACAATACAGTGACGATTTTAATGTGACTTCGAAAAAAAGTTTTCACGCTTGTAGTCGTGAAAACAAAAACAAAGGTAAGTGTGTGAACACACGAAATAATGGTGTTATTTTCTTCCGAGAATTGTGATGAAAATCAAAGTTTGCAAAACACTGGTGTAGGCAGCTTATAAGGAAGTATAAAAATCCGAATTGGCTGCCAACATAACCTCCTTCCAAAAGATATCCTTTGATCATGTTTACAGAGAGGAAAATCAAGTTGTGGATAGTCTTTCAAAGTTGTTGCTCACTAGAGAACCTGGGAAGCTTACATGTTTTCAATGCATCGAGGAGCACGAGGGGCCACACTTGTTCCTTGACCTTTACTAGTACTTATGGTGTTTTCTCATTACTGCCATGGTTTTTTGTGGGTTGATCTGCATGATTTTGGGATACTTTGTTTTACTTTTTCATGGGATTGCTCGACTTTAGAGCCTTCTCTAGATGATGTATGCTCAGTTTATTTTCTTGGACGATGATTTCTTGACCTCTGGAGAGAGGGTATTTGTGTTTTTTTGGAGTGGAAAGGTTGCTAGATGGTTTGTGTTACCCCAGTCTATAATGGATTTTTTGTAGATGATCAATTTATATTCCTATTTAAATATAAAGTGATTTTTTTTGAAGAAAAAGAGAAACTAATCAATTGCTCAAGTGTTTGAGGATATATAATGATGGGGAGTATTGCTCCAACGCATTCAAAGAGTATTGTAATAGGTTTAGCATAAATCATGAGAAGGTTGTGCCTCTTACTCCTCAATAGAATGGTACTTCAAAAATAATGAACTACACTATCATGGAGAAGGTGAGGAGCATGTTGTCAAATTCTGGATTGGAGAAGCATTTTTGGGCAAAAGCAGTAAAGACAACTTGCTACCTGATAAATCAATTTCCTACTACAACTTTGGATGATGGAATTCTCGAAGAATTTTGGACCGGTAAAAAGGTAAATTATTCTCACCTAAAAGTCTTTGGATGTGAAACATTTATACATATTCCCAAAGAGAATAGAATTAAACTAGATGATAAATCCATGAAGTGTGTTTTTCTGGGATATGCAGATGGTGAGTTTGGTTACCGATTGTGGGATCTAGACAACAATAAAGTTATTAGAATAATATATGTCATATTTAATGATTTGGGGATGTTGAAGAAGTCTATAGGTAATATGGAAGTCAAGAGAGTTGTTGAGAAGTCTGTTGAACAACAAATTGATATTCCATCATTGTAATAAAATGGGAAATATATTCAAGAGCAAGTTGAACAAAAAATGGAAGATGATGAACAACAACAAAAATAAATTGTACAACAACCATTACAAGAAGTCCAACCTAAAAATGTATCACCACAATTGGCTCGCAGATCTACTAAGCCTCGCAAGCCTTCACAAAGGTATTCTCCCTCAAATTATATTTTATTGACTAATGAACACTACAAGGAGAACACCTTCGAGTGGAGGTTTTTAGTGTAACAAAATTTGGAAAAAATTTCAAAAAAACCTATACTACAACCTCCTCTATTGGTTGCATAGGTTTTGGTGGATGTTCTATATAACTAAATTTTTTTTTTCCAGATGGAGGTTGTAGAAGAGGTTTTTTTTTCTTCGGTGCATTTCTTGTCAAAAACACCTCTACAGTATTGAAAAACTCACACCGGTACGTTAATATAATAAAATGCATTGGTACATTAATATAATAAAAATGCCCCAGATCTGAATATAATAAAAAATGCACTAGTGCGTTTATAACAATTGTGCACTGATTCCACAGTTTTCGTCATATGCAAAGCACCGATGCTCTTGTATTTAATATGCATTGGTTTCATGTTCTTCTCTTATGATGCACCAATGTGCTTTAAGATTTGTCCTCCTCAGTGTGACTAAGTTATAGTTATAACCAATGCACTTTAGAATTAGTATGCCCCGATGCGATTAAGTTATAGATAACTTCGATGCGATCATGTTATCCTTAGACCTGATGCATTTATTATAGAATTTTCCCCGATCCTTATATAATTAGTACGTACAGATATTTCAGAAACATTATTTTTAGTATGCACCAATGCATATAATATAGTAAAGGCAACAGTGCATAAATAATATTTAGATTCCTAGTGCATATAATAAAAATAATGCATTGATACGAAAGAAAAAATTTAGTGCCCCTGTTAATATTTCAAACATGAGTACCATATATTTTTGAAATGATAAATATTATTGTAGGTTATATCGTTTATGAAAGGGCGTGTTTTCTGAGTAGTACGCACCAATGCATTATTATAATTAATATGTACAGATGTGTATGACTCAAAATACACTGATGTCTATATTATGGCATGCACTGTCTAGTGAGTTTAAAAGAATACAATGCATTGATATATATATATATATATTAATTCATTGTTTTTTACAAAATTTCAATTAATTATTTCAAAATCAAATATTTTTTTATATGTATGTTATTGAATTTCAATATAATGATTGCATTAATGTGTTATCCAACCAATTAAACCTCTATTATTTGTAACAATGTAAATCATCCACATATTATTTATTTAGGAACGTAACATTTAACAATATTTGACAATGCAATGAAATAAGAAACCCATTTTATTATATATGAATAAGAGACCCATTGTCATACAAAAAGGGACAACGTAAAGGTCTAGTACAATAATCAAGTTGCAAACAATTTGTAATTGTTGCATTTATTGGTAACATGTCCTCATGCAATTGGGACAATATCTCGAGTACATTAAACAAAATCCATGATTTTTAGAGACAAATATTTAAAAACATACAACTTGCAGTAACATTTAATTATATTGATTGTCATTCATCGGTTGAATTGTTGACATTGCTCGAGTTGCATGCATGCCTCATTTCTTCATCATTTGTACATGATATTGTACTTTGGTTTTTTAACATAATGTTTTCTTGATGATCAACTTGTTTTTTTTATGTTCTGCCCCTTCATCTTCCATCTACAAACATATAAATAAGTTGTAATAAGTATATCTACATTTATATATATAGTAGAATATACATGATTGCGTAAATCAAAAAACATACCTTAGAACCAAGTCTTTCATAAACAATACACATTCTTTCAAACACATGCTTCATGAATTCTCTCAAAATCTCCTCTAATATCTGCGTTCCATACTTTGTTTCCTGCATGTTTAATACGACATGAAAAAGCATAGTCGATATAATCAATATAAGTTTTTCTTGTTTTTTCATTAATTATAAAACAAGGGAAGTTAACAACATGGATACTTACAAACTGTTCCATTAAACTTTCATTCTTCAACATATACTCACAATCCATACTTAACCCAATGTTTATCAATTCATGGGTTGACTCCTATTTGTATGTTAGCACCTAGTAGAAGACATCCAAGGATAAGTGTAAATTAATTATTTAAATATAAAGATCACAACAAACATGAAATCTTAAGAAAGGTCGAAAACATAAATACTCACAAAGTTTGTGATCAACTATTTTATTCCTCGTCGTCATGTCTTACGTGATGAATGGATTCTATTTTTTTTTTTTCAATAAAACAATTGAAAATTAGTATTTCATGTCATACTTAAATTTGATGTACATAAAAGAATAGAAAAATGATTACATACCTCTGAAGCACATTGTAGTTGGGATGGATCGTCTTGCGATGAAATTATGTTTATTTATTTTTAAATCTTCTTCTACACTTTTTTGGACATCCCTACTAACATGTCTTTTTTTTCCCCTTGTTTGTCCCTTGGAATTTTCAAAATCTTCCTGGAAAAAAAGAAGATATAAAATTATTATTAAAAAAAAATAAGATCTCGATGTTGAATAAGGTTGGTTGTCATTGATGTCAACCCTTGAAGAAAGCCCAGTGGCACAAAGGTTTGGGTAATGGTCCCAAGTTTGTTTGATGTAAAAATGACTTGTTATTGTCTTTTCATGGTTGATAATAAGTATAAATGGTTGAACTCCAAAGTGGTCCCCTTATGGCGAAAGCCCTCACGGGAAGACGCTTTGCGGATTGAGTTATCCTATAAGTATGGTTAAAGAACCCATGATTATTTGTGGAATAATGAGATGAAGGTAAGTTAATTTTTCAGTTAAACTATCCTAGATGGATAATGTTTGTCATGCCATTTCCAGTGGTATGTGGAACGTCACATAACTCCTCACGGTTAGAGAGTTATGGCCATGAGAAGTTGGAGAACCCAGGTTTGGGTAATGGACCCAAGTTTTTTTGATGGATAATGGTATGAGTTTTGATATATTTTTAGGTAACACTAGTCTATATGCATAGTACATGTCATGCCATTTTTGGTGGTATTTGGAACGTCACATAACTCCTCACGGTTTGAGAGTTATGGCCTTAGGAAGTTGGAGGACCCTCTTATGTCATCTAGAAGCCCCAAAAGGTCAAAGTAGTCAAAGTGGTTTAAGATATTTTAGAAGGTAAATAATAAAGTGAAGTGACGAGTGTACTATAATTCAAAGTGAATACAAAATAAATTATTTAAATAATAAATTTAATGGAGAAATTAGAAGTGGGTTAACCCTAAAATATGAAAAGTGGGCAAAGTGACCTAGAAGATGTTTTTAAGGAAGCTACTTGGAGAGTATAAATAAGAGGCAAGGCTCTCTCATTTTAGACACACTTGAGAATATTGAATACCTATAGGTGTCTGAGGTAACCAAAGGATATCTAAGCCAAATTTTTGAGGGGAGGTGAAGAAAAGAAGGCTGAAATTCAAGGAAGGATAAATTCTTTTGATGATGCTTTCTAAGGTATGTTATTTACAGGTCATCTCACCATTTTCGCAATAACGTTTTTTATAGAATGATTCAGACCGTGAAATTGCTATTCCATTGAGGAAACATATCCAAGTATCTGTGGTAAAAAATTCAGCTTGTGACGTCTTAGAAGATGATGAAGAAGTGGCCAACTTCATCAAAAGACTGAACAAGGGAACCAACATTAGGTATAAAGGTAAGCTTCCTTTATTTTGTTTTAATTGTGATGGTATTGTTCATTTTGATAAAAAATGTCCTCATAAGAAAAAGAGAAATGATGAAGGTTACTCAAAAGGAAAACACTCATATAAAGGCAGAAGAATTACAAAGAAAGTTTTCAAGAAAATCTTATACACCAAAGAAGAGATATCATCATCAGATGAAGATGATGTTAGTGACAGTGAGACATGAAGAGTTCTATTCATGGTAGTAAAAGACTCTGACAAAGAAGACTCCGAAGAAGAATATGAAGAAGCTGAAGAAGAATATGAAGAAGTCGAAGAAGAAATTGAAGAGGCAGAAGTTGACTATAGAGAAGAATTAATGTGTGTCATAGAAGTTATTAGAAGAGAAAAGAAGAAAAACAAGAAACGACAAACAGAACTAG
This sequence comes from Picea sitchensis, assembly GCA_010110895.2. Taxonomy (NCBI): domain Eukaryota; kingdom Viridiplantae; phylum Streptophyta; class Pinopsida; order Pinales; family Pinaceae; genus Picea; species Picea sitchensis. The sequence goes on along the minus strand of SNQJ01S0194459.1, from coordinate 8,117 downwards.
ACAAGAAAAAAGACACTCGAGAACTAGAACAAATGATCACAAAATTGAAGGTTCAAATAGAAGAAGATAAAATAATTGAACAAGCACTCAAAGAAAAGCTAGAAGAAAAGGACATGATCATTGGGAACTTGGAAGAAGAGATTGTCACACTAAGAAAGAATATTCAAAAGAAAAATATGCAGAATAGCTCAAAAGTTTTGGATGACATTATCATAAGTCAAAAATATCATCTTGACAAGACCAGACTTGGATACAATCAGACAGAAAAGGGATCAAGCTCCAAAACAACAGAGCAAGAAACATATACAAAAAGCTATGCAGAAATAATCAAAGGGGATAGAAGGATATACAAGGAAGATTACAGGGATATTCCTCCACCGAGAAGAGTCAGATTTCAGAATCAACAACCAACAGATAGGCTTCAATAAGAATAAGGATTCATAAGGGCACCTGCCTTCGGAAGATCCTCAACTCCCAGGTATCAAACTATATTTTTTGGTTTATGTTATGAATGCAATAATTTTGGACATAAAGCTGTGAATTGCAAAGATAACAACAAGAACAATAACAAATTTGAGAGTTATACACAAAGGGGTTGTTCAAGAAGACCCAGTGAAACACAAAGAAGAAGTTACAACAGGTTTGAATCTTTGAGCACTGAAGTGGAATGTTACAAATGTAACAATTTTGGACACATGGCCAAAGATTGTAGAATGACAGTCCCTCCTAAAGAACCTCAACAGAATAACAACAATCATAGACAAGAACCTTAGAAAATGACATGGATAAGAAAGCAAGATCAATATAGCAATGAAGAATGCACAATCGCTCTACAAGCTAAGAAAAAGAAATGTAGTTGGTATGTTGACAGTGGGTGTTCAAAACACATGACAGGTGATAGAGACAAGTTTCTTACATTACAAAAGGAAAGAGATGGATCAGTCTCCTTCGGAAATGATGATTTAGCCAAAATCATTGGAAAAGGCACAGTTCGAATTGGGAACAAGAATGAAAAGGCACAGTCCAAATTGGGAACAAGAATGAAAAGGCAGAAAATGTTTTACTAGTAGAAGATATGAAACATAATCTTATAAGTGTGAGTCAAATGTGTGACCAAGGTCATAATGTTACTTTCGATTCACAAAAGTGTGAGATAAGAAAAGAAGGTTCAGGGAAATTGGTCGCTACAACTACAAGAACTTCAAGCAACATATATGTGTTAAGTGAAATTGGAAATGAAAAGTGTTGTCTAGGAA
>SNQJ01S0194457.1:0-17638 GCA_010110895.2 Picea sitchensis | reverse complement strand
GATAACACCAACAACATCATCAAATTTTAAAGTATTTGAACCAGAGACAGAGTTACTTACAACCATGACCAAGCTGTTCCAACTTTCTGGCAATGAGCACAAGATTAGAAGAGCCCTAACCTCATCATCAAAGTCCACTTTTATGGAACTTAGTTGATTAGTAACCATATTAAATTCATTTAAATTATCTGCAACATACCCACTTTCTGACATCTTCATATTAAATAATATCTTCATTAGAAATACCTTATTGGACGTCGAGGGTTTTTCATACAGTTTAGCCAACACGTCCATCCAATCCTTTGTTGTCTTTTCTTTCGAAATATTGAAAGCCACCGACGCTGCCAAGCTCAGCCATATCGTTCATAGAGCCTTTCTGTCAAGAATCTCCCATTCTTCGTCCTTCATGGCCATCGGATTCTTTGCTACTCCACCCAATGGTATGAATAGATCCTTCTGATATAAATAATCTTCCATCTGCATCTTCCATAACTGGTAGTTTTGGCCGTTAAATTTCTCGACCCTAAACTTTCCATCTTCTGACATTGCTCCCACTCGAATCAGGAACCCTCTTTTCCTGCGAGTTACCTTTCACTCTGATACCAGTTGTTAGAAAAATAGGACCACAGAGAAATAAAATAAAACAAATGCGGAAACAAAATGCAGAAGATACACAATACAATAGAGACACAGATTTACTTGGTTCACCCAGTGTGGGCTACGTCCACTAGAGAAATTGCCAGGTCCTTCCTTTATTATTATCTAGCAAATGAAGGGATACAACCTACAACAAAACTCGTTGTAACTTCCTCTTCTTTCTCTCACAGTATCCTCTCTCAGAATACAATACTCTCCATAATTCATAGCCGCAATACATTTCCCTCATAGCAGAGGGTTGCCTTCTAGGGAAAAAAACCCTAACATAATTTCTATCATTAGATCTGTGAACTTATAATGAACGGTCCAGATTTACAATGAAATTAAAATATACTTTTACAAAGAAATTTTTCCTTTGGGGGCTTCGCAGAGGGGGTACCCCCCCTTTTCACTCCCCTGCGTGGAAGAGTGTACATACTTCTAGGGTGTAAAGTCTTCATGGGTTATAAACAAGACTGAAAGCAAGGACCTCTGAATCAAGAACATAATCAGGCTCCACAACCAACACTGATGTCGAACATGGAAGAAACCACTTGATTACCCGTCAATGAGGTAAACCGTTAACAAGAACGAGGGAAATCACCATTGATGTTAATGATTCCCAAGGTACTCGAGTACATCCCAACAAAAGTGAATGGATGAGTTGAAGTCGAACATCTGTGGAATCACCCGATCAGGGTTCAATGATGTAAACCCATTGTCGAAAGCGAGGAGGTCTGCTATTGAGGCATGCAGGTCCCAAGGTACTGATTAGTTTCTAATTCTAGCTCCTGGATAATGTGTTGAAGCTGATAGGAATAGACTCGTCGAAGGAGGGCCTTGATGTATCCCCCATAAATGACACAAAACTGACACAGAGATGTAATTGGTGGATCAAATGAACCTGGACTAACACAGGTATTGAAACAAGAATTTGCGATGGTTGACTCTTGAGGAAGATACTTCCCTTGAACACTAAGGCATGACAACAGAATCTTGACATGGACCAAAACTTGATAATGCAGTGGATACTGTGACTTTTGTCCGGTGACCCAAAGGAGTGAAGAAACTCAAAGGATTGGTTTATTGCAGAGGTTCAACGGATTGAAATGTGTGCAAAGATGGAATTCCATGTTCAAGGGTGACTGTAAGGTTACTAGTAATGTTCTCAAAAACTGCTTGGCTTACTTTTTTCAATTTCCCCCCCATATAGATAGATGAGTACCTCTTTTTGGTTTAACGAGCTCAAGGAGGGTAACACATGCTCGATATAACTCACCTTCGATAATTTCCTCTTCCTTTGTTTAACGAACTGGAATAAGTAAGGGTTTGATCCCATATGGGCCCTTCAATATATGATCATTTAACGAGTCCAGAGAAGGTAAACTCAATTGTTTTTCATATTTAGAGAGTTTGAAAATGAATTAAAGACAACTCCAATGTGGTCCTTTTTCGTAATATTAGTCTCGCAAGGCAAAAAAAGAGATAAATTATCACTCGAAAGATTCCCTTTAACGAGTGGGAAAGGAAGCAAGATCACTCGAATTTTTTTTCATGTTTAGAGAGTCTGAAAAGAGCTTAAAGACGACTCTAAGGGGTTCCTTTTTTGTGCATCCATGCGGGTCCAAAAAAGAGATAAAATTTTACCCAACGCATTCTTATGAGTTTGAGCTTGAGAAAGAATGAAGACTATGCTCATGATTCTGCCCCCAGCTTGAAATCTAGTGTCTTAACTCCAGAATGATCATCAAAGGCTGGAGACATGCCCCCCCCCAAGCTTCATTTCATTCGCTGACTTTGTGGTTGTCACCAATTTCTGTACTAGATGGAGAAAAAAGGATACAGGTGGATGAAATGAAGGTTCAAATATGAGACCTAATGAAATACTCGACTAGACATCTACGATATCTAATGAAAGACTCGACCTGATGGGAGAGGTGACTATTTCATTTTTTAATGAGATTGACACAGTAAATGAACTATGCTCAAGGCTCTAGGTTGAATCCCCAGATCTCTATTTCATTTTTTTACCAAGCTTGTTATAGAGAGGAAAACTGTGCTCATGACCTCAATTTCATTTTTTAATGAGCTTGCCACAGAGAAGAGAAAATATGCTCGTAACCTCTTGTTGATCATGGCTTCCAAGAGGATAATGCTTTGGAAGGACACCATGTCAAGGGACAAAGTCGGACATGGATTTTAAGATATATTCATTGGATAGAAGAATAATACTCTAGAAGGAACACATGTCGAGAACCATGACACGGGTAAGGAGACCAGGCTCCAATAACCCTACCGAAGATATCACCATGTCAACTGCTAGATCTACATCATCTTCATCGGTAGTTGAAGGCATGGGAGACAACGCCACATAATTGACCTGTCGCAAGGGTGATATCGACTACATATAAGAACCATTGAGGGAGTTCATTGGGTTGATGGTCAAATCAGGGCAACAAACGAAAGTTGATCAATAGTCACCATTCTTCCATCGTGCAGGAAAAATATCACACGAAAAAGAGTGGACACAATAGCTTTCATGGTATAGACATAATCTCTCCTGAGGAGTAAATCTAAATCGAAGGGGTCCTTGACTACCATAACATCAATAAAGATAGTTTTCCCCCCCAAAGTTACGGGAAACTGAGGAAGGATCCCTAAAGGGTGGTTGGTTCTTCTGTTAAAAGCAAATAGAGTTTGGGTAACTGACACAAGCTGAGGATAACCCAAATCTTTCCAAGCAATAGAGGAAAAAATACTAATGAAGGAACCATCATCTATCAGTGCATGAGGAACGTCTCGAACACAAACTTGTATTGTAATCTTGAAAGGAATGTGAGAGGGAAGATGAGGTCTAGTTAACACACCCCAATAAAAAAGGATGGCCTCATTACTTGGAGGGTTTTTCATAGGAGAAGGAGGAATGCACCCCGACACGGTAGATTTTGTATCAACGAGAAAAACATGGGTAGAATCGGGTTTACTCTCTAGAGGAAGAGCATGATCGACTGATGGTGGAATCAGATTGACCACTTTGGCACTCTTCATGGGAGGATTGGGATTGACTGATGATCTAACCAGAGCAACCACTTTGGCACTACTCAATGGAGGAGTTGGATCAACCAATGGCAGAACCATATCGACCACCTTGGCACTCTTCAGAGGAAGAGTGTGATTGACCGATGATGTAACTGGAGAAACCACTTTGGCACTCTTCGGATGAAGGGTGGGACTGATCGAGGAAGGGACTAGATCAGTCACTTTGGGTAGTGGTTCAACCAAGGATGAAACTATATTTACCACCTGATCAAGCGGACCGACCGGGGATGGAACCATATTGTCCATTCCATCAACTAACGATGGTTTGGGTGAAATATTTTGATAGCCTTTTGGAAGTTGAAGCTTTTCCAAAAGAGAAGAAGCCTCATCCATACAAGGACAAAAGTGATATTAATGATCACATTTGCATAACATGCAAGGAAACTTGACAATCATCTTCTTCTTACCAACCTTAAAATCAATAGCTGACGGGGCATCACAAACACGCCTAGTAGGGGCTGATGACATGGAGGAACACACTTCTAAGACCTTGGGAATACCAGGGAAATCCCTCAGAAAGTGGTCACCCTTATAAAGACTGCAAGGGAATTTGGGTTTCAGATTCTTCATTTTAATCTTATCGACCTCATGAACACTCCCAGTACTATTAATAGTAGCTAGTTGCTTGGATCCAACATTTGATGTAGTTTGAGGTTTGGTCCCTTTCTGGTTCTTCTTCTTCTCTTTTTGTTTCTTATTCTTCTTATCAATTTGGCTACTCGCTTTAGATATTTCACTAGGAAAATAAGGAGAAATGGAAGGAGACCTGACGAGTGAAGAAGGATAAAGGTCGACATGAGGTTGATGTGTGGGTAGTGTGATTACATCTGAAGCACTTGTTTCATTCTAGGTTATCGGAGTGGAAAAAAACCATACCGGTAACCCAATTGTGAGACCTGGAAGGCTCAAAGTAGCGATGTGAGGACCAACATTTCCGTAAGAAGGAAAAACAAAGGGTTTCCCTGAAAAAGGGGTTCCTTCATTAGTCATTCCAAGAACTGACGCCATAAAAATAAATATCCACCCTAGATTCTGCTAGGGAGAACACACAAAACACGCTAAAAATATAGTAAGAAAGAAAGAAAACAAAACCTTCTCACAATGAGCACACTAATTGGTGATGAAATCCAACGTTGTGGGAACAAAGTAAGAAGGGGATGAGATAGATCAGGTGGAAAAGTTACATTGACGACCTGCTTAACGGACTTACAACCTGGTGTATACTCCCACACATAATTGTGGGTATACCCTCCAAGGAGCCGGAGCATGTCTGGCCAACGTCGATTCCAGGTACCGTGAAGAATTTCCCCTCCACAGTCAGCTTGTGTAAAAACCCTAAAGAGATATGCCACTAAGGTTACCAACTACAACAATGATTCCTGGGGAAACAGTCAAAAGTCTGATCCACGTGCAAGGGTAGGGTATCTAGCCCAGAATCCATTTGAAATACTTCCACTGATCATTATGGGTATACCTTCAAGAGACCCCCATAATACGTGCAATATCTACACCAAGACCAACAAATCAAGGTGAGTAGCTCTGCCAGTCTTAATGCGACCTCGTGATTGACCCTTGTGTGAGAAGGGCTTCCCAGGACAAAATATAGCAAGTGGATTTCACCGCTCCCTAACACAAGATCCTATGTTTGTTTGAAGCTTTGGAAAGTTATCTTTCAGACCTATTCCAAATCCCTACAGCTAATCTAATGTAGGTTTGCTACCAGAAAAAGTAAAAATGTCTAATCAATTTTAGTTTAGCGCTTGATTTTTAAGGTTGTTGTTACTCAAAAGGAAATGGCGTGGACAATATGGTGTTTTGAATGACTCAAAAGTTATGCAAAGAGATGAATATGCAATATTTTAATTTTGATGAAATCTATGCTACGATAAGGAGAAAACATTCATCATTTCAGATGCACAATGTCCCAAAATGTGAAAAAACATGCAATTTTGTTACTTCAAATGCAACCTAGTTTCATGACCCAAAAGCAAGAATGCAGTCAAAACAATGAGAAATGAAAGAAAACAAGTAGAAGATTTTTCTAACAAGAACTCAATCAAGTATTTTACCACCAAAAATCATTCAAAGAGTACAATAAAATGTAGAGAAGAATCCAAGAAATGACAGGGAGAAAGAGAAAATACCCAAATTGTCTCGACAAAACAAGTAGCTAGAAAGGAAATTTCACATTTCTGAAAGAGGTTTCAATATCCAATGAATAAAAGATGGGTGATAATCATAAAATACCAACCTAAATAACTTCACAAACCATCCACAAAGACTGGGTAAAGACTTCCACAAAACAGGTTGAAAAAATCTTAGTAAAAGAAGGCAAAAACTCTAAAAAAAAAACACTAGTGCTCCCCCAGAAGGGTGCACAGATTGTTGAAATTCTCCCTAAGACACTATATGGGAGCATTGGTGCTCTCGTATGGCCTACAGGGGGGCATTGATGCTCCCAAAAACGCAAAACAATAGCCAAAAACGATGAAAAAACTCACCCAGAATGCTTGAAAATTAGTGCATTTTCTAGTGAAGGTAGGAGAAGGTTAATGGATGATGAATAACCAAGCATTTCTTGCGAAAATGACCTAAAATATCAAATGGAAAAGTGCATAGATCCTTGAGTTTCCTTACAACAACTTGCATACCATCAGATAAAGGAGAAAGCAGTAAATCGACTCCAAATCTCGAAAGAAGAAGAGTGACTCAAAGAAAAGTAGAAAGAGATGTCATAAACCCAAACAAAGAATCGTGAAATCTTATAAATCAAGGTGTTGGAGACCCAGAAAAGGATACACTGAGGTGATGAGAACTCTAAGAAAATGCAAATAGAAAAATATGGACTCAGAGACCAATTCCCCATAATATTTTCCTCACAAAAAGGGGCAGTTCTCTGGTGTCAAGGAAACCATAGTGCTGCAACGCTCCCTGAAGGCTTGGCAGGGGGCACAAACACTCTGGTAGCAAGGGAAGGGGAGCACTAGCCTCTCAAAATTCATAAAAATGCCCAGAAATGCAAAACTTCAAGCAAGTTTAGAAATCCAAAGTGTATGGGATGAAGTGAAGGGTCAATCAACAAATCTAAGAATCAAAGACACAATATGAATAAGATAAAAAATGAGAAAAAGTCAAAAAAATCTAGAAAGGAAAAAACTCAAAGGTCCCTCCCCAGTTGAGTCGCCAATTTTTTTTACAGGTGAATCCCCCTACGGATAAGTGGATCCCCTCTTGGTATCTAGACCCCTAAAACCAAGACAGAATGGGTGCTATCATTGGTCACTGACATCCTTTTAGATCTAATTAAGCTAATGTATGAAGAGGAAGAAGAAAATCATACCTTTTAAATGGCGTTTGTCCTCACACATTCCAAGTTGAGATTCAATCCTAATCTCCTTGATAAATCCTGTAGAACAAACAAAGATACAACAAACTTCCTATTCTACTGAGATTAGCTCAAAAACAAATCTATCTACTAGAGACAATTTCATGTGGAACAAACACAAACTTGAAAGAAACAGGCCAAGCATATGTGTATATTAATGAGAACAAATGAAGAGTACTTACAGACATTTGATAAAGGTGTAGCAGCTTCTTCCAACTCTCTTTGTCCAAAATTTTCTCAAGTAATCCACATTGATTGTTCTCCAATCTCCTACCTTCTTATGAGATCATAAGTTAGGTATAATTCTCAATCTCCATATATCTTTTCACCATGAGAAGGCCTCCTTATATAGGATTTGAGAGGCCCAACCACTTGAGATATCCTTGGGATAAGTTGAGGATTCTTCTCCTTCAGTTGTGGATTTTCCCTAAGATCATGCCTTGACCTCTGATTCGAATCCAACCACCTTCAGAGATTGAGGGGATTCTTCCCTCAATTATCTCAACAAACCAAATTTTGCTCAGGAAGGGTAACGCTCCACCAAAAAGGGGCACAAAGAATTACAATGCTCCCCCCAAGGAGGTCAGGGAGTGTTGGTGCTCCTTGATAGTGCATAGGGGAGCGTTGCCTTCCAAAAATCATTTTTAAGAGGCTTGCTCCATGGAAAAAGATTTGTACTCCTTTTCAATTGATTTCTCCTCTTCAAAACTAGTCTTTGAGGTGTCTTAAGTGTCCTTATGATGTCGTTAGAGAGATGACATAGGTAGATTTTTCTGACACTTGTGACTAATATGCGACACTTGCGACATTTGTAATGATGACACTATGTCCTTCACTCTCTCTTTGATCTGTCTCCCTCTCTCCTTAGACCTCCTAAGTACTACTTATATTTATTCTTAACTCATCAACCATTATAATACATTGCAAAAACCTTAACCCTAACATCATTAGGTCTCCCTTGCATGAACGCCTCACATGCTTCCCTCGCACGTGTTGCTTTTCCTTCCAGCTGTCCTATCTTCCCTTCTTGCTTCTCTTCCCAAAAATAGCCTTTTCCCATAACTGGGTATGCATCCAACAGGTCCCCCACACTGACATGTGGCTCATCCAAAGCCACTTATGCTTTACTTGCTTCCTCAAGAGCTCCTGTGAGAGTATGGAAATTATCTGTGAGTTCCCTTCCTTGTGTTTGAGCCTGCACAATATTTTCTTTGAGAGAATATAACACTTGCGTTGTGATCTCCTCGTTGATCATTTCTATGCACTTTTCCTATGTTTGCACCATTTTCTTCTTTGCCTCCTCTACCTACACAAAGACCTCCACTGCTAGCTCTTGGAGAGGTTCCATTTGAGCTTGCCAATCCTTCTTTTGTGTCTATGTAGCTATTAGCTCTACTTGCAACTTCTTCATGTCTTGTACTCCTTTGAGGTGCTCAGTGATTTTCATCATTTTTTGCCTCTTATTGAGGTATTGGATGGCTATGCTTATCTTTTTCTCTTTTTGGTCCCAGTGTTGGACATGTTGATATTCCTCTAGCTCTATCCATTTGTCTGGATGCTTCTTGCTTCCTCTATTCATTCCACTCCAGGGGAGTGGTAGGAATGCGTTGTTCCTAGAGGTTCTCGATCTCCTACATGTATAGATCAATTTCTTGCACAATCTAATCAGATTTCTGCGTTGTCATGGACTTTTCTATTTACGTGCTTTTTGGCATTCTATCATAGGCTAAAACCACTCCCTTCTCGAGCCTATCTGCATGATATTTCTAGTCTTTGGTCTCAAGATTGACTTTCTTGAGCACCAACTCCAACTCCTCTTTGTTGTCCTTTGTGTGATACAACTATGTTGTGTTTTTTCGTGCGCACAAATGTACCTCCTGCACGACACTGACTTGTAGTTTGTATAGTGCCTTGGTTGGTATCTACCCCATTACCAACTGTATCTATGGCAGATATTTCAAGGGTGTCTAGACTACAATATCATCTATGCGTAGCTTGTTAGGTGTAATGTGGAAGGTTGGGATTGCCTGTGTTATCATCTAGATCATCTCATGTTCGCTCGACGTAGCCTTGGCTCCTGATTCTGATGCTGCAGGGAATGACTTTGTTCCTCTACCCACCCTCTTTGATTCTATGATGTTCTCTAGGAATTTCCTTATGTCAACCACATCATCCTAAATTCGGTCCCTTTGGTGTTGGGCATCTTCAAAATCCTCAACTTCCCGGTCCTGGACTCTTTCGACCATGAGGTTCGCGTCATCCTCAGTGATTGTGTATTTTGGTAGCTTCTTATGTGCCTTGGCTATTTTGTGTGCACCCCCAGTGTGTATGATTGGCCTCTTATTCTGGCCTTATTCCTATTGGGTATCACTTGATGTGGTTCCATGTGTTGTCTCATCCCCTTTTTCCTTTTCCTTCAGTTCCTGGGTGGTGTCCTTTTTCCCAAACTAAGTACCTTTCTTTCGCACACCCACCTTATTTTGTTGTTTCAACTTCTAAATTGGCTTTAGATTATTGGGAACAACTTTATCCCTAGCAGGTGTTTGATATTTCCCTACATCAACCTCCTTACCTGTGGGCATCTCTTGAGTCAGAACTGGAACTCTCTAGTCATCTTACCAATCCTTGATTGCCATCTTGACATCTTCTTCCTTGACGTAGTATCGTAGTTGTATCCATTCTTCCTTGGTATCCCTTCGCGCTTGGCTCCAGACAATGTGCATGGTCTCTTTGAAGTTGGATATGTCCCAGTATTGTGTGACCACTTCTGGAGTAATTCTCCAAGTGTTGGCAATGATTTCTTGGAGGTCATTGCAATACCCCACAAACATGCTTGCATTTGTACTTCTGAATTTGTAGTCTGAAGTGCTCCCCACCGATGTGTACCGCACTGTGTGGAAATGACTAGTACGCTCACAAAAGTATGTGTACTGGGGCTCCTTCCATCTTATCAATGCGATAAATATGAGTAACCAATAATAGTGAAGCTATGTCCCCAGGTCCTGCACATCTTTGCAATCCTCAAGGAACATGTTTAACAAGTATAGATCCCAATTTAGCATAGTGCCCTGTGTGCACTATGTTGCAACCGCAACGACCTCGATAGGGACTTCATCCTTGCAACATTTCCTAAAAAAATTGCAAGCCATGAGTTTGGTGGCTAGCCTTGTTGCTCCGTCAATGATTCACTTGATGATTACTCCACATGACCCTCTCTCTGTGCAATATGTATTATTAATATCCTCTTCTAGTGCCTTCTCCTTTGTCTTGTCATCGAGGTACTGAACGATATTCTCCCCCCAATATGGTAGCCCTATAATAAAAGAAATGAGCTCTACATCTATCAAGATAGGCTCTTCCACCCATAGGTACCCTCCATGGGTGAATTCCATCAGTTGTTTAACGTAGTTGCTTACGTTGTGGCCCCTTCCAAAATGTGGGATATCCAACATGTTTAAAATCCCAGTGTTGGCAAGTTTGGTTGCCCACTATTTGGTTGCAAAATTGGATTGCCAAAGGTTCCTTTACGGATCGATGAAGGGTCCTGTACCCACGCAATGGAACCATTTTGTTGGTTTTTTATTCTACTTTATCAGTTATCTACTATGATATTACCTTACTATCATAGATTGACCCAGGTTCAGATTTAACAAGATTCCAAAAAAATCCCTCTAAAACTATCGACCCCCCTGGTAAACCAGAAGGAAATGTAGCACACAAGGCGTACTGCACAGTCTCACCCAAGATATCTCTATGGGTGGATTCAATACTCAGGTGCTTGTAGCCTGGGAATGAGTGGATATATGTGGTTGTACCTTGTGATATTTATTTAATTAGTCTAACCTCTTGATTAAAGCAATCATTCATGCATGTAGAGTATCATAGCTTAACTAGTTTCATTCATCTAGCATTCAATACTTAACAACAACATAAATGCATACTTTCAATCACATAAAACAAGTATTACCATGGTCCACCCCCTCCTGGGCTACTTCCAAAAAGATATGGCTCTTAATCTCTTTATTATGTCTCAGCAATATGTCTTGTCGTGCGTGTTTAAATATTGGATCTTACAATCTCAATAGGCTTCCCAGTCCCTCTGAGGTTGACTAGATCACACCAAGATCCTCAGCCTGCGATCTAACCCTCAGGATCGAGTCACTTATTTCTTCTCTATCTCAATAGCTTACAAAAAAGTACAATTCTTACAAACCTTACAACTTCCATACTCTCCCTATGTCCTTCTCTCTCTCTCTGATCCATCTCCCTCTCTCCTTACACCTCCTAAGTACTACTTATATATATTCTTGGCTCATCAACCATTACAATACATTGAAAAAACCCTAACCCTAACATCATTAGGTCTCCCTTGCATGTGCACCTCGCATGCTTCCCTCGCACGTGTTGCTTTTTCTTCCAGATTTCCTTTCTTCCCTTCTTGCTTCTCTTCCCAAAAATAACCTTTTCTCCTGACTGGGTCTGCATCCAACACCTATGATAAATGTTAGAAATTAGAAAGAAATAGCTAAAATATTTTCCTTTGAAGCCCATAGTGGTATTTGGTCCTTTCTAGCAACGGGGATTAGATTTTATTAGAGCAATTCATCCAGCTTCAAGTCGCCAACATCGTTGGATCCTAACTGACACTGCTTATTTCACCAAGTGGATAGAAGCCATTCCCACAAGAAATTCAACACATAAAGTGGTCATTGGCTTCCTCGAAGACATTTTGTCAAGGTTTGGTTGTCCTAACAAGATTGTGACTAATAATGTTGCAGCTTTTAAACTTGAACCTATGGTCAATTTTTATGAGAAGTTTGGGATTCAACTTATTCACTCTACCCCATACTATCCTCAAGGTAATGGTTTAGAAAAATCCTCCAAAACAGTCCTAGTGAAGATCATTAAAACGTTGTTGGAGGATAAAAAAAAATATTGGGATTCAAAGCTGAAGTTTTCTCTATCCATAGATAGAGTAACTACCAAGAGATCAATTGGCACTACTCCATTTCAAATGGTCTATGGAACTAAAGTTGTTTTTCCTACTCAACTAGCCTTACATGTGGAAAATTTTGTTCAATACCAACAAGGAGAACCATATTGCATGATTAGGATGATGCATCAGTTACTGTAAGTACAACATACTAGGGAGCAGCTCTTTGATAAAGAACAGATCCATCAACACAAAATCAAAGAAGCTTTTAACAAGAAGGTTAAAAAGGAATATTTACAGTTGGGATACTTGGTCCTCAAATGGGATGCACAAAGGAAATACAAGGGTAAACATGGTAAATTACAAGCCTTGTGGATTAGTCCCTTCAATATTTCTGAATTTTTTCAAAATAACACGTTCAAATTGCAAAGCTTGGAAGATACTGAATTTTATGGTAGCCCAATCAATGGGAATTTTCTGAAGAAATACTTTTCTTAAAGCCATGAGTGTCTTCCTTTCATTGTAAATATCAGTTTTAGTTTGTTTTATTTTCTTTCAATAATGACCCCATAGCCCTTGGATAAGACACTAGAACTGCATGTTCTTGGTAGCTCACATGGAGCATGCCATCTCCTGTGGAGCCAAATGTTAACACATAGGATTGTAAGGGTCAAAAAATAATTTATGTCATGTTTTTGAGGCATATATTTACACAAGTCATAGGTTTTCATGTCGTCTTGTTATAGTCATCACTTAAACATTTGATTTGAATAAGATAAAGTTAGTCTTGCCTTGGTCTAGAGTCTTTGGGTTATGTATTTTGTTATCATATCAATGTGAATAAACCCTCATGAGTCACATCTTTGAATTTCTCATCATCACCTTGACATGTCACACCTCCATGTTGTACACAAGATTCCCTTTTCCATCATTTATCCGATTAAGTGTCAAGTTAGAGTCGGGTGTATGCGCTTCCAAGTCACTACGAGAGTTCACAACGTACTCTAAGTACATCATGCTTTCATTTTTCATCATTGAAAATTAAAGAACCATGACATAATATATTTCATTATTTTCAGCACCATCTTTAACAAATTTTCAAGGACCATGCCATTGGATATCCTAACAGTCTCCTCAAAGTATGCAATTCTTGTTTGAATCAGGCACTGCAAATTGGTAGATAGGTGCTACGAACTGGAACTGCAGACTGGCTGAAAAGGAGGGTTGGAGGTTGGAAAACTTGCAAACATCCCGTTTCAAATTCAAAGACATCACTATCAAGCCCAGGTCCACCAGGTACTCCATGAGAGTTTTCATGTTGTTTGAAGATTGAGAAAGGAGTTTTGGTTGGTTTATGTATTGGTGTTGCGAACTCTCCCATTCTTTTGTTGACAAATTTCAAATTCACTTGCATCATGTTTTGAGAATTACTCATCATAATGGATCACCTTTATACCTCGTCCATCTTTCCCATCGCTCATAATTCACTAGCTCCACTAATTTTCCCCAACACTATGAACCCTCTGTTCTAGGCACTGCAAACCATACTCTACAAACAGGGCATTGCGAACCCTCTGTTCCAACATTGTTGAAACCCCGTCCTTTTCATATTTTACAATCTCAACTTTTAAGGAGTGAATATGCCCCCCTCTCAGCTTGAAATTTGTGATTGATCAACTGCCTAACTAGGTTTAAAGAGTGCATGCATTATCATGTTATCGAATGATACTTGTATTGTCACCAAAAACCCTATTTTAAGCAGAGAATTCACAGGTGTCTCCCTCTTATTATAACTTCTAGTTGCTTTTCTTTATATCTCTTGTTTGAAGAATGCCCTGTCTCATTCCTAGATGTTCATAAAGTGAGTTGTATAAAAACTATGTACGAGGTCAGCCTATTGAAAATAGTTTGTCATCAAAACCCTAGTTTCATGTACTCCATGTTTTCATATATATACCTATCATTAAAACTCACACAAACACATTCCTTAGCAGCAGTATGGAAATTCAATAGCATAAGAAAAATCATAAGGGAGGGGAAATTGTCAGAACATATCCCTATGACATGCAAATCCTTGATTCTGATCCTTTGATAAGGGAATCCTTTTAGAGGGTAGGTTGCATCAATTTCTATCAAAATATGCAAAGGGGGCATCCAAAGGTAGCCAACCAATTTGCACTCAACTTCAATGGGACCAAAACTAGAGTGGGGATGTTAGAATTTGAAGTTTCAGAACTGTCCATCTCTATTGCAACATAGATACCCAACACTGGACAAAAGTGATTCAAGGCAATGTCATTAAATTCTTCCTTTTCTAAGGAATTCCTTAAACTAGAGTTATAGGGAGATAATTTGTCCAAAGGGGTACCTAGAGTCCACATGGTTCAAGTTTTTGATAAGATGTTGAAGGTTATTCAAAGGTATTTTACGTGTGAGGGAAGATTTAACATGATATATCAATATCACATAAGGATGAAATTACACTTCATAGGGAAAGAATAAATGAATCTCCATTTTTACCTCTTTAGAAGCATTGGTAAGATGGTTGATAGAGTTTAAGCCAAGTATAAGCAAGTAGACACTAGTGTCTTTCACTCCGGCCTTATTAAAATGTTAGTGTTGGATAATTGGGAAACATTCCTCACTGCATCTCACTTTCAACTGGATGTTTCCCCCACTCCACAGTCTAAGATACAAAGTCCTACTCGTGTAGAAAGGACTATGTGTTAAGATGTTAGCAAGAAGAAAAAAGGTGCTATGACTAATGTAGATGATAGAGCAACAAATGAAACAGAAGTAGGAGGGCCTTCACAACCTTCACATAGGGAAACTTCACCCATGGTAGAGCACACTCCTATGGAGGTTCCTTCAAGTAAATCCACAAGTCTAAGAGGAAGAAAGCTTGTGTTTCCTTCACCCATTTCTGTAGACAAGGTTAAGCCTAGGAGGACTTTTACTAGAGCAGCAACCAAGAAAAATGTTCCTATGAAATATGATGTAGCAAAAACTTCAGCAAATAGGAAAGGTAAATCCAAAGCTCTTGAGGATCCCATTGGAATTATTGATGTCACTACTCCTCAGCATGAGAGTAATCCCACTTTCAAGAGGCTCAAAAGAAAACTTAAAGAAGCAAGGGCTGAGGTTGATAAAATGAATAAAGAAGACTTATATTCAAGGAATAAGCTCAAGGGAGTGATGGGCATGTACCATGAGACCATTGATAAGTCCAAATTTATAGCCAAAATATTTCTTCCCCTCCACGGGTAGCTCATAAATATGTACAAAAAAAACAGATCTCATCAAGCTCAGATAAAAAAGTTAAAGGTAGAACTAAAACCTTTTAAAGAAGAGTTGTCCAAGAGAAATTTGGACGTGTTGGCTAAGGTTGCTACTAGGAGGATCTCCAGAGTTAAAAAATGAATATGTTGAACCTCCTTAACCAATATAAGTTTTGGTCAAGTTTCTTGTTTTATGCATTTTGCAACTTTTGAGGATGGTTATGCTTTGTAAAGCATGATTAGCTATTGAGATGTTTTCGTCTAGTCATGTACCAACATTATAAGTTGTTACAACATTTTTGGGAACTTGAGACAATTTTGGGATTTTTTAAGACTTTATCAAATCAAATGAGCCACTACAAGAAAGTTTGCAGTGCCTGGCATTGCGAACTAGCTGATACAGACACGCATTGTGAACTGGCACTGGGAACTCATGTTTTGGGAGGGAGGAACAACTACCAAGTGTCAATATGGATGAATTCCACCTGTCTAAGGATCAGTTACAAGCTGGGAGGACATCTTCCAAAGGAAAATGTACTCAAAGGGACACCTCATCAGCCATAAAGAAGATGTTGCAAATGTTGCCAACCTTAGCCTGAAATTTAGCATTCTGTTTCTTTATGTTGTACACCTATAGCCACGCCATATTTAGGCACAGGGATCATATGCTAGAGTTTTTATTCAAATTGTAAAGTTGTCAATGACATTCTAGGCTATAATATAAGCATTGTAAGACTAAAGGAGGGTTCGAATGGTTTGAGAGAACACTCATATATTTGATGTTGTCTATGTAGCAGAGAGTACCTCCTATAGTATGTACCAGACTTAAGACACTTTGGATAATATAAATCAGTCGTGTTCCTTATCATCTTGTTGCTATCTAATTCTGATTATAGTCTATTGAATGATTCATTTGGCTTAATTGTATCATTTTTGCAATGGAGGATCTGTTGTGATACTGCTTATAATTATATCATAATTTTCTCTTTGATTATGAGAAGTTCTTGTTTCAGAGGGTTTTCTTCATATGTCTGTCAATACTACCTAATGTATATGGTAGGAATATTACATTTTTCTTATTAATTCTTTGCCCTACCCACTTTATTTCTTAAAATCCTGATCCGAGTTACTCAAAGCCTTATTTGTTGGTGCATATTGTATGGAGTAATTTATGATTGACATTTTTTTTTCTGAGTTTTTCATCCATTTTCCACCTTATCATAAACACTTATCTTTAATATTATGATGGGTAATAGGATTTCACTTACAATAGTATAAGTGTGACTTCTAGTGCTAACAGGTCCAAAAACCTAACATTACTTAGGGGTTGAGGCATGCAAAACCTTTAACCCTAACCCTAGACAACTATCAAGCTATGTTAAATAATGGGTTTCTAGGAAAGGAAGGGGGTTCTATTGTTATTGTATTGATTATTGTTCCATAGGAGAGTAGAGAATTAAGAGTGGGATATTAAAGTATATTAGAAGAAGTAAAAGATCCTATAACATCCATATTGGCCATAATTTCCATGCCATATCCATAGTGAGAGGCCCCTTCATCAACCACACACCTAGAAATATTTGTTTCACATGAAGAACACTAGATATAAAATGTGATGTGGTGATGAAGCATAGGATTAGACTAGTTAATATCAAAATTTACTAATTGAGCATCTAAAGGATCTATCCCATTGATAGTGATAAATAATGATTTTTTCTATGTTAGGTGGCATTGAAGGATTTTCGAGGTAGACATGACACAAGGTGCCTAAGCTAATCCCTGTACAACAATATAATTTCAATTAGCTTGGGAATTAGAGTTATGCAAAAAACTTCATAAAACACCCTTTGGGGGATGAGGGATGTTATCAAATAATAAATTATCCATTTTAATTGGGTCATTAGGATACAATGTATATGTTTCCTTATTAGAGGATCCATAATTGGGAATATCATAGTTACATGCATGAGTCTGTATATGAATGTCATGATCACACTGTTGTAGGAAAATCTGCTTGCGGAAAAGTAGATCGACCTCTAAGGCTTGACCTTAACCCTAGACAGAAAAGTGCTTATCATGGACACTGAATTTCTTTCGAATCTATCTAAGCCTAATGCATGAGAAGGGAGAGTAACAGAAGTACCTCTTAACCGATGTTTGTCCCTGCACGATCCGAGTTGCGCTCCAATCCTTTGCTCCTCGCTAAGGTCTGTGGACAAAACAAGATACGACCACTTCCTACTCTATTGACATTAGCTTGAAAATAGATCTATCACTGAATGATAAGTTCATGTAACATCAGACACA
>SNQJ01S0194456.1:0-17811 GCA_010110895.2 Picea sitchensis | reverse complement strand
GAATTGCCATTATATTTTTGAAAATTTCATTAAAGGGAGACTGCTCATATGGTTTATTACAAAATTGTGATTTCTTGCTATGAGCATGTTGCTCTCCTTGTTTGTGATCCTTTTGATTCTAAGCATGCCTAAGAGATTATTGGTTGCATGAATGAAAAACCCCCAACCATTTGATATTCGATTTTTTATACTGATTTTGGTTTGATTTTCGATCGTATTTCTTTCATGAAGCTTTTGACTATTCGATTTTTGTAAACTCATCTATCTTTGCAATCAAACTTTGATGAACACATTATGTTTTCAAGTACTCTGATCATATCTTGTACCCAATGCCAAGGTGGCATACGATGTACAGCATGCCATTACTCCTTAGCATGGTCTCAGGCTTCACAAATTTCCTCACACGCATTGTGATAAACACTTTGCCAACCGTTTGAATTGTCACATCATTGTATAGATAAGGCGCGGGGCTATGGCTCTGTGGCCTTTTTCCAAACCCTACCTGTGTGTTCTGTGTTAATAACCCGTCCATTCGGCATGGCTCCAGTGGTAGGGGTCGAACCGAACGACGTCCAGACCCTGCTCTCATATGATAACGCTAGGGAAGACTTGGAAAGGAATGGTTGGATGGCATAATGAGTTAACAGGCTCTTTGTTTTTTTCTATGGTATCCACTCAGACTTACCTCTTCTATCTCTGTCATCTAAACCCCCAATTGTTTTGATTCGCTCTTGTTACAGTTGGGTCAACCCCGTAATTTCCTTCCAGAGACACGTTTTTGCAGGAGCTATTCTGAGCAAACGGTTTTGAATTAGATCAAACCCTTGAAAACCCAGAACCGAATTGAGCCCTTTTACCTTCATGGTGAGAAGATTCCCCAGAAATTGGATCGTTCCAGAGATATATCTCGTCCTTTAGAGGTCAAAATATCATATTTTCTTTGTGGTTGAGGTGAGTGTTTTGGTCTGCTTGCAAGTGTTGAAACGTTTGTTACCTCTCCAGGCCTGTGCCTTAGCATCCCACAACACCCCTCTCTCCCGTCCATCCATGTGTCTCAGTCTCCTACTGTGAACCCTTGATCAATCCGAAGGATATTCAACCAGTCTGTGAGCAGGTTATAAATCTAAAGGACTGTGTTAAAAATGTAAAGAAGCAGCTACAGCCACCGTTAATTCCAAAGTG
This sequence comes from Picea sitchensis, assembly GCA_010110895.2. Taxonomy (NCBI): domain Eukaryota; kingdom Viridiplantae; phylum Streptophyta; class Pinopsida; order Pinales; family Pinaceae; genus Picea; species Picea sitchensis. Next base: position 16,629 of record SNQJ01S0194456.1, on the reverse strand, counting down.
TCTTGATTCGTTTTGATTTCATGATCAGAGGTATGTTTTTTTTTTATTTAATAGCATGATTGTGTCATTCTTAAGTTAGGATATTCGATTTGATTGAATAAAGTATTTTTTCTTATTAAGAATAGTCTGTTTTGTTTATTTAATAAAATATGATTGCATTTGCTATTATAACTAGCTACAGAATCGTAAGATTATGTAGCCAGTTAGAAAAATTTGAATTGTTTGATTTGTTAATTGAAAACATATCTGAAATCTTCTCATTTTCATTTGTTTTCAGGATGATTAAGGAGCCCATGATTTCCAAGGAGATATGAGGCACTTTTTGAGATCTCCCAGCCATATCAATTATGTATTTTGAGTAAACAGATTAGACTGTTGGTAGTTTTTAATATTCAGTGAAATCAGGGTGGTTGCATCCCCCATATTTTTGAAACAAATTTCATCTTATCAACAAGAAACAGTTATGTTTCCTGGAACCTATATAAACCTATTATTTTGTAAACATTCAATCATCTCAGCCTGGGGCAAGAGTATGGGCATTTTTATCATAGACTTGAATGGAATATGATGCACGTTACAGCTTTAGATTTTCTGTATGATGCTTTCATTCAAGTTATGTTCATTTCAATTTCGATAATAGATTATGATTGCTTTTGTCGACATAGTTTATTACGAGTTGATATCATTTGATTTATATATGTTGTCCATATTTCCTATTTCAGAACAAAACACACAGTGATTATCTATCCAACTTAAATTAGTAGATTCATCTCTAATTTATGTTGAATGTCTGCATGAAAATTCTTACCGAAAGATTTATCTCGTCGTAGCAATTTTCAAATCATATGATCATTGTAATTGTATCTATTCAATGCTCTGTTGTTATAATTCAATCTCCAGCATTATCGTTCCTCATTTATTAGGGGCAGTCCCAAGATCTATAGCAGGTTTACTTCGTCAGATAAAAGTGGCTGGATATTCAACAACGAAAAGACATTGGATACGAATAATAGGTCAGCCTGTTATTTGATGTCGTCAGCTTGTTAAATATAAAAGTTTTCTTTATGAAAAATATTTTCTTCTATCTAGTATTTGTCGTTAATTAGGTAGTTTAATGTTTGATTTCACGATTGCTTACAGTTAAGAAAATAAACCAAAAGGATTGAGTAGTACTTTCATTTTCCTTATTATTGCTAGAATAATCACTCTACATTTGATTTTTGCGAGTTTAGATTAAAACTCGTGTTTAATACAGATTGTATATAAAATTATTTATTATAATTTCAGTTAAGTATATTGTACATACGATAACTAGAACTATTTTACAAGTATTAATTAGTTAAACTGTAGATATATACTAGATGTATATATATTTTTCAGCGATTATTATTTATTAAAGTTATTGTATTTTCTTTAGTTATTTTCCCTCTTTCTTTAGGACTTAGATCGTCCAACGGAGCCGCTAAACCCATCGGAGTGAATTAATCCAAATGGATTGGGTTAATTAGACAACCCTGGACCGGATTCACTCCTCCAGTTGACGAGCGGTCAATTTTGCCCATCAACAGGCTGTTAGGCTAGACTAGCCGTTAGGTTTTCTAGCCCAGTTGACAAGGGTTTGTGAAGAATCTAAAACATAGTGAACACAACTATGATGGAAGACAAGCTTGATGAATCAAGAAAACACAGTTCCTAGAAGCCAAGATTTAGGAGAGATGAAGAAATCAACATTTCAACACTCTCATGTATGATTCCTACTAATGATAATACTTGGTTAACTGACAGTGGTGCCTACAGGCACATGACCAGTTTTAGAGATCACCTGGAAAATTTGTTGAGAAAGAGACCAATCTACATGTTGTCCTTGGAGATGATGCCAAATATAATGTGAAAGGGGTTGGAATTTCTACCTTCCAACTAGATTCTGACATGCATCTTCAACTAAGTGAAGTATTATATGTACTTGGGATGAAGAGGAACATTGTCTCCATTTATTCCTTAGAAGAAGGCTACAAGGTCACCTTTTCTAAAGGAACAGTTCTTGCATGGCACGAGGAATCACATATAAATTATGCCAAAGTAATTGGTGTTCAAGAAAGAAGCTTATACAGATTGACCATCATACCATTCAAGGCCCTGTTACATGATACTATCAKCTTGAGTGAGYTATGGCATAGGATACTTGCTCACATTCATTATAGAGCTCTTCCAACTCTAGGGAAAATGGTAATAGGYCTTCTAGAGATATAGATTCAGCATAAAGGTGTTTGCAGAGGTTGTTCCCTTGGAAAGAATGTCAAAGGATACTTCTTGAGCAGTGAAAATAGATCCAAGGAAATCTTAGACTTGATACATTCAGATGTGTGTGGGCCAATGACTGTTGCCTCCCTGAATGGATATATGTACTATGTACTCTTCATAGATGATCACTCTTGGAAAAATTGGATTTACTTCCTGAAGAACAAGGATGGAGTCCTTGCAAAATTTCAAGAATTCAAAGCTCAGGTTGAGAACCTGACTGGAAGAAATATCAAGGTACTAAGATCAAATAATGGAGGATAATACACCTCCAAGGATTTCAAAAATTTATGTATTGAAGTAGGGATCAAGAGGGAGTACAAAGTTCCTTACAACCCTCAACAAAATGGGGTTGCAGAGAGGAATAACAAAACCATCATCGAGGCAACCAAAGAGATGATACATGATCAGAGTCTACCTATGACTTTGTGGGCAAAAGCATGCATGACAATAGCATATGTTCAGAAAAGGAGTCCTCACCAGATTCTGAAGAAGCCTTCACTGGATTAAAGCCTGAGATTGGACACTTCAGGATATTTGGGTGCCCAATATATTTTCATTTACCCAAAGAGAAGAGATACAAGCTAGACCCTTCAGGGAGAAAGGGTACATTTGTGGGATACAGTGAATCTTAGAAGGCATATTGGATCTACATACTTGGTCAGAGACAGATTGAGATAAGCAGAGATGTTATATTTGAAGAAGAAATAGCCTTTCAAAGATCCAATGAATCTCAGATAGAGATCGACAATGAGACAATACCTTCTCCCCCCTTCAGTAGTTTAGAGGGAGACAGAAATTATTCTAGTTGCTCCAGTTGATATCCCTATAGATATTACAGTAGGGCATAAAAGGCATGCTTGGGCTCGACAAAATCTATAGGAGGTAGAGGGGAATGCATCCCCTCAAGGGACATCCAGAGAGAGTAAGAGACCAAAGAGATTTTCGAGCTATCTTTCATCCATGAGCCACATCATTGACTATGAGCCTTCTTGTCACGGAGAAGCTATAGGTGAGCAGGTATGGAAACATGCCATGACAGAATAATATCAGTCTATATTGAAGAATGATGTATAGGATATTGTTATGAGACCATAAGGGAAGTCTGTAGTGACTTCCAAGTGTATTTATAAAATCAAGCATGCAATTGATGGAAGTATCAAGAAATACAAAGTGAGATTTTTAGCTAGAGGATTCTCGCAAGTAGAGGGAGTTGACTATGATGAGACATTTTCTCCAGTAGCCCGATACACTTCCATTCGTTCTATCATTGCACTAGTTGCATCCATGGGTTGGAAACTACATCAGATAGATGTAAAGACTACCTTTCTCAATGGTTAGATTGAGGAAGAAGTTTATATCGAGCAGCCAGAAGGATTCATGATACACAACGATAAATCTCATGTGTGCAGGTTGAAGAAAGACCTGTATGGAATAAAGCAAGGTATGAGAAAATGGATGGATTCTTGTTGAGTTTGGGCCTCAGTAAGAGTGTTGTTGATCCAAAACTATATTACCATATTGTTGGTAACGAGTGCTTAATCTTGGTTCTATATGTGGATGACCTATTCTTCACCAATTCAGAAAGACTTATTGTTGAATGAAAGAAAGCATTGACTGCTAAATTTGAGATGAAGGATCTGGGTATGATGCACTACTTCTTGGGACTAGAAGTATGGCAGAGAACTGATGATATTTCCTGAGTCAAGGAAAATATATAATGGATATATTGAAGAATTTTGGTATGACAGAGTGCAAATCCATGCCTGCATCGATGGTGATGGATTTGAATAAAATGAATGATGTTGATTCAGGCGAGATATATCCACACTTGTATCGACATCTAATTGGATCAATTATGTATCTGGTTAACACCAGACCTGATATATGTTATGCAGTGAATGTACTTAGTCAGTTCATGAGTCAGCTGAGATAGACTCACTGGATAACAACAAAGCATGCATTGAGATATCTACGAGGCACGGTTGGATATGGCCTGAGATATGCCTCCAGTGTAGACTTGAGTTTGCAAGGATATGTCGACGCAGATTGGGCAGGGAGCGTAGTGGACCGGAAGAGCACATCCGGTTGTTGTTTTACCTTGGGGTCTTCCATGGTTTCCTGGTGCAGTAGGAAACAAAGCTTTGTGGCCTTGAGTACCGCATAAGCAGAGTATATAGCTTTGAGTGTGGAAGTCCGCGAAGCAGTGTGGCTTCACAAGCTCCCCACATATTTATTTGATCATTAGATGGATCCCACCATTATTCATTGTGATAACCATAGTTGTGTGAAGCTCTTTGAGAACCCTGTGTTTCACGATAGATTGAAACAAATTGAGATAAAACATCATTATATCAGAGACATGGTGCAGAGGAAAGATGTACACGTCCAGTACCTTCCTACACATGAGTAGATTGCAAATATCTTCACCAAACCGCTTTCCAAGACAAAGTTTGAGTACTTTTGTGAGAGACTTGTCCTGTTGGATAATACCTCCCTAGCTAATATGGAGGTGAGAGACTTGTCCTAGTGGAAAATAATTCCCTAGCTGACATGGAGCTGCTGATGGTTACATCCAAGACGGTTCAAGTAATTCTCGCGTGAGAGACTTGTCCTGGTGGAGTATGCCTCCCTAGTTGAGAGGGAAAGTTGATGGGACATACCGATGAGACATCCTATAGGACACAAACTAAGTGAGTCATCCTATGAGAGCCCATGAGTTGGGTGTGCCCATGAGATGTGGGTGTGTCATTTTCTCCGAGACTGAGATGGAACGATGTGTGCCCCTAAGTAGGGAATATGCCTATGAGATGGGTGTGTCGCTTGAGATGAAACGATGTGTACCAATGTGAGGGGTGAAGGAGCCCATGTGATGGATCGAATATTCTCCTCTGTGAAGAGAGGTCAGACGATCCGTAATCTGTGATGATTGTCCCATGAGACCTGAGATAGAGAGATCTTTGAGTAGGGACGTCCATGTGGCTAAGCACAAGTGGACTTGATCCTGGTTGAGCATAGTGAGTGTGTGTCCGTGTGTTTCTCCTGTGAGACCCAATGAGATAGAGATTTGTTGATTTGGATGTCCCTATGGCTAAGAACAGTGATGTGCCCCTAGTGGTTGAGATCTAGTGGGTGTGAGATCCCCTTGCTATATTGTCAAAGAATCAAATTTACCAGAACCCTAATTGTGATATAAAGGGTACATGTCACTTCACCATAAAGTGAAAAGATAATTAATGTAAAATGATAATTAATATTGTATATTAATTATATTCTTAGTCATTGAGGTCATTGAGGTCAGCCATGTTGTGCAAATAGACACCAATTTTGATGTGTCTTAGTCTTAATATAAATAAAGGTGATTTCCCATTGAAGAAACACAACACACATGTGATTTTGAAATTTCAGCAAGTACTTATTCTAGGGATGAAGTGCGCACTTCTATTAGGCACTAGCTTAGCCTTCTTGGTTTTAGGACCAATTCTTTGCGTGCTAGGTTTATGGTGTGGGTGGTATTTCTCTTGAGAATATAGGAAATGATTTCTGGGTTTTCTTCCCTTGTTGAGAAGGGTTTCCAAGATACATTTTGTGATCTGGTTACCCAAAGAAATTGTTTATGGTCCAATTGCAAATTGTCTGGCGCTTCCAAGTAAAATGCTAAAATTGGAATAAACTTCATGTTTGAGACTAGCTTAATGAAAAAAATCAACATGAGGGTTTGGGAGGAACCTCACGCCAGGTATGGAGTGGCTAGAGGGGTCAATGGACTGGAAGTGGTCTTTTCCTCACTGTTTGGATGGTGATCGTTCAAGGTCATGTGCATTGAGGATGGTACATTTGGTGGAATGGGCGGGAGGGAATCCCTCCAAAGATAAAAAGGCCCCCGATGATGAGTGCGGAAAACAATATGTGTACGGTCCATCTAGTAGCATACAGCAAGGGCGTCGATGGGCCTGCTTACTAAACGAGAGATGTATAGAATGTCAAGAATCGGTTGTACCAATGGAGATGGTTTGGGATGAATTGGTATCGAAGTCCGCACTACTGCTAGAGTGTCCCAAAATTGAGGGAGGGTTAAGCAGTCCTACATATAATGGTTGTATTGAGAACAAATGGTGCAATCATACTTGGTTCTCAAACTAGGAGGTTTTGAGGAGGAAGGTTTCTGCGAGGCCGGTGGAGCTGTGGTTGTGGGTAGTAGTGGTGTACTTATGGGTTTTAGAATGAGATTTTGTAACTTGGGTAAAGCGGGGCAGAGATTGGTAGGGTGTCCAATGTTGCACAAGGTGGCATGGAGGTGGTATGTGGGTGGGAAGGAGGGAGGGTTCCTTCGCTTTTATGTGTTCCTCATTGGTTGGTGGAAGTGCCCCTTGTTCTAGAGGTAGGTTGTCATGTAGTGGTAATATTACCTCCAACTATGTGACCGTTTGGGTGAGTGGTTGGGTGAGCCACTGAGTGTGGTAATGGGGTTTCATATTTTGGTGGAAGGGATAAAACTGGGTCCATATTCGATGGTTCTAGATACCATATAGGGATGGTAATGACCATTTTAGGTAGAGTGAGGGTGGAAACAACTTGGTATGTTGTTACCCGTGGAGGGTAAAGAAGGGAATTTGGGTGATGGCATGTGGGATCATCTACCAAATGGGAATTTGACCAATGGGTGGTGAGTTCTTCGATGTTTCATCATGAGGAGTCTATATGGGGAGTTCATCGGGAAGTATTGGGGTGGGAAGGATAGTGGAGTCTATTGAGTTCTCCATGGACAGGGGGTCAAGTATCTTAATTCCATCAGCCATGACTCAAGGCAATAATAATGGCTATATGGGTGGGAATCCTTGTATAAAAAATTCAACCAAAGATGGATTCTTAAATAGACCTTGTCTAAAATCTATCATGGGGACTAAGTCAGTGCTAGACTCAGACCAATGGCGTGGATGTCAATGTTTCCTGATTGGTTGGGTTCATGGTTGGTCAATTGATCGATGGTGACAATTTTCCCATTGTGGGAGAATAGCATGGTATGAAAGACCGAGGAAGCTACAACCTACATGGTGTACATGTAGCCTCATTTGAATAGGATATTATAATCCAATTGGGTGTTGATTACTTCTATGTCGATGATAATTATTTCCAACTCAACTTAACGCTTTTGATAATAGCCTTACGTTGATGGGAGACCATCATAAGCTCAAAGCATGATGGTGGAGGGATCAACTGTGTGAACCAATTCTTGTTGCCAAACCCGATTTGGACATGATGCACGTGGATGCTCCTTCATCTATGATACCGGCTGGACCACTTATATTTCATATTTTGATATCATGGAATGCCACTCACCACGAAGTCATGGGTCTTGTTAATTTATCATAGTTTGTAGTCAAGGTAGAAGACGGATGCAAGAAGGGCAATCGGTAATTCAAGACTATCCCACCATCGTCACCTCAATGGGATAGCTCTTCCTGTTTAGGGAGGTAAGCCCGTGGAGATCATTCCCCTGACCGTTTTGAGAAGACAAAGGCCTATGGCTAAGTGATAATTTCCCCCCACAAGTCACCACCAATCAAATATTGCTAACTGTACCCAATAAATATAAGTAATAACCAAAAGGCGTAATTTGTCCAAGACAAAGAAATAAAGAAACTATGCATATGCAAGATCACTCTGTTTATTAGTAATTTCAATCATGGACTTTTGATATAAAGGAATTGATAAATATTATTGATGAAGCAAATCAAGTTGTACAATGGAAATGATTACAATATATCACTTCATAATAAATGCTAATGGCAATCAATGTAGCAATATCGACATTAAGAAACAATGCCTTAGATAATAATTCAAGCTTTCAAAGATATTAATGTTGTAATGTATAAGTATAATACTAGTGGATTATAGCAGCAATGGAGTTAGTAATTATTAGTCTAAAATATAGGGTTAGTAAAAGTTAAAGGTTGTTCAAAGTTTAGATATCTATGTGATCAAGGTGCTCAACACATGAAGTCTTAGATCAAGGTGTTACTAGGGAAATGGAGTCAAAGATAACAACAAATGTTGAGGGGCTAAATGATAATGATAAAACTAAATACAAGAGGATTGAATCTTTGAGGTAAGCTACAAAGAAAGGCCTAAAAAATGATAGCCTAGGGGAGAAAGGCTCACTAAGGTGTAGAAACCCTAGGCCTTAGTGTGCGCTTTCTTCTCCTTCTTTAGCTCAATGGAAATTATAAAATCGGTTAGCTTGAGTAATACATGAAATGGCTAAGGAAAAGAAGGTTTAATGATGAAGTGTTGCTATAGCAAGCCTTCATCAACAAAACCCTAGGGAAAATGACTCAATTAAGGTGTAGAAACCCTAGGCCTTATGTGTTTTCTCCTTCATAGCTCAAATACAAGATGAAAAATGGATAGGCTAGAAGATTATGGATAGAGGTTACGGCAAGGCTCTATCTTACTTCAACAAATCAAATAGCTCTTAATCTTATTAGGGACATGAGACAAGGACCTACTTACGTGCTTGTCACCTAGGGTTTGATTCCAGAAAATTATAATAACAAATGAAAAGTAAACAATACCATGATTGATTTATCCATGAAACCATGTAAGAAACACTAGTTGTAAACCTTCCACCAAGAGAAATGCCAAAATGCCAAGAAAATTCTTCCTTCAACAAGTGCACCTCAAAGTTTCATCCAAAACCCTAGAATAGGGTGCAAATTTCACCTCAATAATGTGTGAGTGAAAGATGATCTCCAAAATGAGAGTTTTAGCTCTATACTTATATAATAGCAATGCCCTTAATTAATTAAATTTTAGGTCACTAAAAGGTCGACAAGGCCAAAATACTAAAATAATATTGTTTTACACTCTTCAAATGTCATAAATGAAACCCTAATCAAGAAAAATATGAAGACATCATACCCCTTTAGGGTGACGTTATCCATTTCTATGGAAAATGTGGCCTCCTAGAGCAAGCAAAACGTTAGGCCCCTTTGGGCCTCTGGAAGTTGCCACACATGTCAATCATACAAAAACTTCCTCCCACACTCCCATATCGTTGGATGATGTCATAATAGATGTCATAGGGTGATGTCATGGGCCTTCCACAACATCTCGTTGGAGAGGGAACAACCCCCATCGGTACAGTTCTGTTCAGCTGCCTCTGGTGGAACATTCTGCTCTTCCATGGTGCAAACACTATGTCCTCAGAGGCTCAAGGGTCTCAACATCCATCCTGTGGGATTCAAGCCCATGGAGGTCCAAACCCATCATCTCCCATGTGTACCTATCTAATATGGTACCTGTCCATCGAGTATGATCCTTCACATCAATAGATACCCATGGGATCATAAGTCATGTGGATCATAGCAATGTCAATCACATCCAATCATCAATTTTATTAACATATGCATAAAACCCTTTCTACCCGTGCTCAAAGACATTATACAATTTGAAGGCAAGTTTTGAGGAAGTGACAGGGCATCCTATTGGGATAGTGTCCACCTAAAAAGGGATGTTTCTGGAAGAGATCAAATACAAGTCATGTAAATGGGTGAGATGGATAATATATGTCCTGACAAGGGTGCAATGAAAGAAGGGAAATGCAAGGCTTACCTATGGGTTCCTTTGTAGAAGGTGAGTTGCATCCGGCCCCGATGCAAATGTTTCAAGCCCAATTCATGCCTTTTATTCTTATTTTATTTCTTTCTTTTTCCAAGAAGATAATCAGGGACATCGGGTGTGGTGACCGCTGGTAGCCATTACCCACAAGTAATTTCAATGGAAATGAGAAGGTTGGATCAGGATGAGGCCCCCTTTCTCTGGCTATGCAACCAAGAGCCACTACTCGGAGTGGTAACCAACCGCTAGTAATGTCATACCATTAGATGCCCATGTAATCTATTATTGGCTCGTGGATGAAACCCCTATCCTCCTCGACACTAGGTCTTGTTTTATTATTTTATGGGTCCCTCTTGTTTCTTTGTTAGAAGATTTTGCTGCTTCCTGGGATCCCCTGGCTAAGCATCTCGGAGGTTTTTATTTTAGGCTTTTATCTTTTTTCCATTCTTTACCTTATGGGCTCCTTTAGCTCCTTCTTCCCACAAGCAAGGTGCAACCCTTTAAATGATTGGCCAACCCAATTCCCACCAATGTAAAGGGATGGATGAGCAGGAAGCAATATGGAAAGTGGTAAGTATGATGTGAGCAGACGATGACTTTTCAGAAACCCCCCTGAGTGGCAACTCAAAACCTATGGAACAAGCTTACTAGGCATCCTATCATTCCCGTGATATGGTCAAGCGGATAAGTATAAGATCCAAGCACCCATTAGAAACAACAAAAAGAAATAAAATGCACATATTCAAAGGTTTTGAGGATCGTGAGGACACATACCATGATACCCATACTCATTACCTCATGGAGAAAGATCCATCTCCGCTACAAGACCAAGCCAAGGTGATAGATGTTGTTGCTGACAAAGTGGAGAGGTGCCGAAGGGAGAAAAAGTTGGGCCCCCCTCTGTACATTCTCAAGTCGATCCGTCCTCGGGCATCTATGTCTAGACCCGGCCTCAAGACATAATCTCCTTAGTTATCCCTAAAGTGGGGATAACAGTTCTTGGTTCAAGTCAAGTGTGATTATACGTGCGTCTATTGATCTACTGCCTCAATTGTGAAAGTAATGCCTTTAGTTGGAAAGGGCATGTTTTAAGTACTTCCATAACTAACAAGGTAGTGGGTGATTGAGAGAGGTAAGCAATGATACTATAGCTATGGGCAGCCCTAGCATGGGGGTTTTGCACATTCCTACACATGGGTGCGTGAGGCATGTGTGTTATGGCTTCAATATTAAGACAAGGGATCATCAATGGTTGTCCAATTTGTGTTGGGGACCATCCAAAGTGGCAGGTGATGGATAATGGGATATACCGTATTGGCGACTGCAAGTTTGTAAGAGTATTTAATATTTCGTAGTGAGGAGAATAATATGGTTAGTAACATTCCCTAGATGGAGTTGTTCGGGTGGAGGAAACATCCCCTGTGGGTGTGGGCGTTGAACCCCCTTATGGTTGAGTATTAATGACTCCTCGATGTGGTATGGGGTTTTGTAATATCATCGGTGGTGGTGGCGGTATATAAGGGGAGGTAATTGAGGTGGACCTTAAGGGTTGGGAGCCAATTGAGGATTCATGGCATCTTTCATCCAATTGTAGTCGGATATTTGAGGGAAATGCGAGTTTTAAGAGAAATATTCAACGCTAATAAATGCACAACAAGGTGTTTACCAAAGCCATTGTTTCTCCTCTCGTGGTTGGACCATTGGCTATTCCCCTTGGGGTTTTGGTTGGTTGGTGTTGCTACCCTACGCTTGGGATTTTCTCCGGGACTTCTTTGTCCCCGGGTTCCCGGTTTTCCTTTCTTTCACTATTGTTGGGTTGGTTATCCATATATAAAGAACATCACGTGGTTTCTGGGAGTGTCCTAGGAGGCTGAAAATGGACTCCACAAATGAGAAAGGGAAAAATTCAAAGTCCTCAATCTTAGAAAAATTGGCATCATCGCAAAGAACGCGTCACAAGATTTCCAATGGCATAAACGTATCGTCAAACGGAGTTACTGATCGAAATATATTCGCAATCAGTTTTGGTCAGTTATCCCGCCATCAAGGATGTGAGTCAACATCCATACTATGGACGCAAGTATCGCGATGGATGATGTCAATGTAACGTGATAAGGTGTGTGAATAATCGATATCGACATCGCGGTCAAGGATGATGTCGCGATAATGATCGGAAAACACCATAGGCCGCCACGGTCACTCATTTTCGACATTTTTAGATCGACATGTGGACCAATGAGAAAATTCCACATGGCGTGCCATACAGACGAAAGGCATATGTGGGAATCCGGTATTTACCACCGGAAGGCATGACACATGGAAGATGACGCCAACATGTTGATGTGGCCCAATGATATTGTGCCACATGACATGATAATTTGGAATTTTGGGCCACCAAATGGGCCAATAAAAAATGTGACACGGGCACCACCAAGGAGAAACAATGTAGTCCTCCATCGACACTTGCGCTATCTCATTGACGCACATGTAGGAATATGACTCGTACTAGGTTCAACCAATGAGCGGCTGCCATGTGGCCCAATCACATGGGCTTCCCATGTAAGTAAATGGAAAATTCCCAATGAGGGCCCGTGAATCAAATTTTGCAATTTAAGCGGGTCGCACTCCACCAAATTTGGAGGAGGTTTAATCAATCCGGGTGGTCGACTTCCAAAATATCTCACCGGGCGGCCAACAAATAAAATTGCCTAAGCTCCTGAGGAATCTCCAAACTTGGCAGTGGTTAGTGCCACTATATATTTTGTTATAACTATAAGCCAAAAGGGGGAGGCTTGAGGGATCGACCCTGGGAACTCCCCAACCAATGCCTTAACATAGCCTTCGACAATCGTTGGGCCAAACAACTATGTTGAATAGTCCGCTCGCCTTTTAATTTAAAAACCTAGTTTTCCAATGCACGGGGAAGAGGTGCACGAAATAATAATGCATGGCAAATTTCGAGGCAAGACACTATAATTAAATGCAGAGTGTTTCACATGGATCAAGGTAGAGGTCCAGAGAATACTTGAAGGTGACAGTGTCTGATGGAAATGATTTGACGACGATTTTGGGTAATTGAATTATGTGAATCCTTTAATGGAGATGTTTGTTTCGGTAGCAGAGACTCTGATCAACAAGCTAAATTATGGAAGAGCCAATTTAAGCATGATTTTTATTATGTTGTTTTCTCATTGAATGTTGCAACACATTATGCTTGATACAGGTCCGAAGGAGCATGGAGACGATGCAGTAAGGCAACAAGACCATCTTATTCCTTCTATTTCTTCGTTTCTTCTCTTCTTGCACATAAACAATTCAACTACATGTGAAAGAGACTTATGGCACTTGGATGATAAGTGTCCAAAGAAGTAGTCAGGAATCTTGTAGTTTCAAGATCTTTGTATTGGGATACACATATGCTTCGATCTGGGCAGTAGATCTAAGGAATTCTATGGCTCCATCATGATGGGGGTCATTTATTATTATTCCTCTTTTATGTATTGAGTATGTGGGAATGATGTCCATGTCATAATCATGGATGCCTCATGAGTATTAGAACATGTGAAGTTGTATACATCTATGAATAAGACATTTACATCTTTTGTCACAAATTTAAAAAGGACTTTGGCCTTACAACTTTAAAGGAGAGACATCATTACAAAGAGGAGAATAAAGCAGTCAAGATTTGGAGCAAAGACCCAGAGACGTGAGCTCCACATCAGTGAATCCTCATTATCAAGGGAAGTGTCATATGTCTTATGTGTATTATGTTCTTAAGTTTCTTTTCATGAATTTCCGCACATAGATCAATAAATGCAAGCATGACATATAACACATAAGGAGCTAAAATAGACTTTTAATTCAATTTGGATTCAAGACTATAAAGACTTCAACTATACCTTTAATTGCAATCCACCAAAGTAAAACGATCTATAAATGAACCTTTGGAGGAGCATGATCGGGGACACTATTGGAAACTAATCATCCCCGGGTTTAGACTTCTGGTGAGGTGTATTTGTTGTATTCAACTGTTTCAAAATCTTGAACCTATTGAAGATGTGAAGGTTGGATGGAATTGACCCCCACCTGGTGTTGTCCATGTGGGGGTACAACATGTTGGGTTGGACCTGGGAAGGGATATTATGGGTTACCTTGTGGGGGTCTGTATGGGTTGTAATAAGTGGAGGTATACCCATTATTACTAGGTGGATAGGATTTTTTTGGTTGAGGAAACACCAGGATGGGACCGGTCAGGAAGGGATGTGGGTAGTTGGGTACCCATGGGGGGAAGATGAGGTTCCATGAATGGTGGTGGAGGGGGTAATATGACACTCCCCAATATGGCTTAAATTATGGTTTGGTCCCATATGTGGGTACTGACTTTGTGTGTGGTTGAGTATGAGTCATGGAGCCAATCAACCCATGAAAACCATGTGATGTTCCTGGTTTGTCTTGAACAAATGGAAAAAAGGATTCCAGGAGCATCTGGAAGGACAATGTATAGGTACCTATATTGGGAGTAGATGAGGTCAAACGATTGAGCCTTAGTGATAGCTTCATATTCATCTTGGGGGAGGGTCGTGGCCACATCTTTATAAAGGGTGGGAAGGAGTGATTGGAGGAACCAATATAGCCTTTGTTGTCACTAGTACATATGACCAATTTTACGACGGTTTTTCATTGCTATTGCCACACTTTATCCGGTCGCTAATTTCCACTAAAGTTTAGACTTTTTTTGTCTCTTTAATTTCATCACTATATCCATGATCCAGTGTCTCAGAAACATCACCGAAATTAGCTCTCCAAGTATCATCACCATCAAAATGGGTTAACCAAATGAATCGTCAAAATTACGATGAAACTTCATCACAGCTACAAGGGCACAATCGCGGGTAATTACGATGCAACTTCGAGTCGCAATTGCTACTCTAAAGCCTATGCCAAGACAAAAACTTACCACACAAATGTTACAAAGCGATGAAAAACGCGGCAAAATGGCTACCTAAAATTCATGGCAATAGAGACAAAAAATTATGTCAAAACCACTTACGACGTAGATGCAGGGCTGTGCAGTAATGAAAATCCGTGGAAAATTGCAACTAACTTTCATGGCTATTGCAACAGTGCTCAAAATAAAAATTGGTTCTAATTTAACTATCGTCGATATTGTGACGATTGTTTTAAGTTTAAAAAAAATAGCACGAGATACGTATACCATAATACAATGTAATATAGATTGGCTCATATTACATTGTATTATGGTATACCATATTACATTGTAATATGGAATACCATATTACATTGTATTATGGTATACCATACGCATTGTATATGGTATACCATATTACATTGTATTATGGGAATACCATATTACATTGTAATATGGTAATGATACATTGTAATATGCAATGCCATATTACAATGTTCTACTTTCTCTCAACAAGATGCAAGAAGTTCTTTAAAACAACTTAGGATAGTGATTTGTCCCGAGTGGGATGGTGACCTTGGCATTCAAATGCCATATAGGAAGTAATTCACCCATGATAAGTGTAGAAGGTGCGTGTCCACAAGTGTATAAAGTAAAAGTCCAATAGTGTAGCCCACATTTCTATTGAAAGATGGATGTTAGAGAAAATGTGTAGATCTTTAGATTGAACAAGATTATAGTATATATATATATGTATATATATATATGTATATATATATATATCCCCTACAAATAATCAAGGCACTAATCAACCAAATATTGGTATCATGTGTTATCATGAAGTTGGATTAGAAGTAAGTATACCAATATGACAATATAAACAAAGAATAATTTTGGAATATTACTTTTAAAAAAACACATGGATTGTATGAGTGAGTCATTATGCAAATTTATATTACACAATACTATGACAACACTTCTAAGATTGATGGATGATATCTTAAGACCATTTCTCGAACACCTTTATTGTAGCCTCCTTGGATGATATTTTGACTTTTAGCAAGATTTGGGAAGATCATTTGAAACATTTGGAGATTATATTTTTAACCCTTCAACACAACTAATTGCAAGCCAACATGAAGAAATATGAGCTTGGAAAACAATTATTGTTGTGTATGGATTTTGTAGTTAGAGGATGTGAATTTTTTTATTGACCTAAGAAATATAAATTTCGTTGTAAATTGGTTTATCCCAGATAATTTAATTGAACCAAGGTAATTCATGTGTAGTAGATATAATAGATTCTCAAGAAACTTTTAATCCACACTCTAGATGATAATGGATATAAGTTGAAGAGAAGTGTATCCTTTATTTACAATTTCATGGGTATCCCAAGGATATAAATCAAACATTGGCTCATTTGTTGTAAGGCTATAACATCCCAATATTTTGGAATATTGTTTGTCATTTATATATATCATTGTTAATTGCACAATTAATGTCTCAATCAAGTTATGAAAAGAGGCATGATAAACATTTAACAACAACACATACCTCCTAAGTTTGATCAAGTGTGGTTGCACCCACTAAAGAAAGGTTTAAAATGATATTTTAGGATTTTGGATAAGAATGAATAAAAGATATTTGCTTGGATTGGTCACCATATATGGGAAAATATTCCAATGTATATGTGGATCATTTGAAGTTATCTATTCCATCCTCATTAGAAGGAGAATTTAATGAAGAGACATTTAGTCCCAAAGTTGATGGGGATCATCAACTTG
>SNQJ01S0194455.1:32744-44483 GCA_010110895.2 Picea sitchensis | reverse complement strand
ATTAATCTGGATCAGTTTCCCTTTGATCTTCAAAACATCTTAGTCTGCAGGAAAACTTATGGGGGAATTTATTTCTAGGGGCCTTCTTTTGATGCAAGACTGATCACTAAAACTTGTTGAAATAACTAAGAGAATTAGGATCAACCTATGGATATCTTAGTTCAGTAGGATCCGAAGAGTTGTCCGGGTTGCCTTTAAAAACATCACTTGATATCTTTCAGAGGTAAAGTGCAACCTCTTCTCCTCTTATGGAGGTCATAGGAAAACATATGGATTCAAGGGAGAAAGAACCACAGAAAGGGGGGAGAGTGAGAAGGAAAGCTTGGATTTCATAAGCACAAGCATTATAACATAATTTTTATTTTGGGAACTTTTTCTTTGAGTTTAATTTACTTCTTCTGGTTGTTTCAATTTTCTTTATCTTATTTGGGGGGACTCCTTGGAAACCATAGTGAAAAAATGTTCTTTTGCACGGCACACCCAGTGAAAATAATCACATTCAATGAGAACGTTGTTGCACCTAGGTGATAATCATTTAAAAAATCTAGACACTTCGGGAATTCATACCTTTGCCTTACCATTTCGTTTTCATCTTAATAAATTTTCTTTTATCACCTATTTTAGGTAAATTGATTTCCCGATGCATGCCCATCCATTTTCTTCTTTTTTCTATTAGGGACGTAAGCTGTAATCCTGAAAGAAAACAACATGGGGAGTATCAGGGTTTTAAGATTTATGGATTTCAAGGCATTGATTATTTCATATCCTTACTCCTAGGATATCACTAACTTGTTTTATTTGCGATGAAGGTAAAACTTACCAAAAACTATAAAAAACAAAGACACAAACTGGTATATACAATGGAAACTTGGAAATCATTTATTGCATATAATGCTTCAGATAACGCTCATTAACATGGATGTTGAAGATTTTACCGTCCAAATTTTCTAATAGAAATGAATTCTTCTCCTCAGACGCTGTGACTTTGAACGGTCCATACCAGATGTGGTCAAATTTACCATGTTTTGTCAATTATTCCCTCCTAACATCCCATTTCGAAACCAAATCGCCAGGGAGGAATTCCCTGTCTTTGGCCTTATGATCGAACAATGCTTTCATGTTGTCCTAGTATTTCTGCAGCCTTTCATCCACTTCAGTCCTGTGTTGTTGAACCTCAATCAACTGATTTATTCTCCTTGTGACATGGTTTGGTTCTTCTTTCTCATCTTGCCAGAGTTTCATCACAGGGAGCACTATATTTATAGGTAATACCACGTAAGTCCCATATACCATTTGAAAAGGAGAAGTACCAATAGATTTATTCATACCTATCTGATTTGGCCACAAAGCATACTTCAAATGCACATGCCAATATTTTTTGTTTTCGCTCAACACTTTCTTAATTATGGTAATTAAACTTTTATTTGATGATTCGACTAACCCATTTCCTTAACGGTAATATGTCGTGCAGTGGGCCAATACTATATTATATTTTTGGCAAAAGCTGACAATTGCCATAGTCTTGAATTCCTGGGCATTATCTGTGACTATCTTTCAGGGTCAGCCGAATCTGGACAGTATGTTCTCTTCCAGGAAATCTATTACCACTTAATCAGTCACCTTTCTAGTCGGAATAACCTCCACCCATTTGGTGAAGTAATTTGTAGTAGTCATGATCCATTTATGTCAAGCATTGGAATGTGGGTTGATTTCACCTATAAAATCCAACCCCCATTGTTGAAAAGGGGCTTCCGCTTTAACCGGAACCAAAGGTAGTGCTGGGAGTTTCTGCTTGTCTGCGAATAACTGGAAAGGGTTATAGGATTTGACTTTGGTGTCAACATATGAGAATAATTTAGGCCAATAATATCCTTCTCTTAGGATTTTATAAGTTGTTTCCCTCCATTCATGATGTCCTCCGCATACACCTTTGTGAAATTTGTTTATGACCCTTTCTGTTTCTGATTCCACTAAACAAACCAGTAGGAAGCCTAATGGGTTCTTCCAATACAATTGACTTTAGGATATACAATACTTCATCGCATGTAGCTTCAGTGTCCTGGCCTTAAATGGAGACAGATCATCGGGGCATTCTAGGGTCAGTAGGTAAGACACTCTGTCTTTATACCAACCTGATGAGACAAACTTCTCTTCGATTCTGGTTGCAAATATTTGGTCATCGAATAGGTCTATGTCCACACCTCCTTCATATCCCTGCAAGTTATTTATCCTGAATGCTCTGAAATTTGATTCAGCTAAGAGATTAGCCAAACCATTTCCTTTTGCTAGCTTTTTTGGCTTCACCTCTAGATCGAACTCTTGAATTTTAGCCAGCCACCGACTCCTCTTCCCATCACTGTCTGGCTGAACCAAAATTTCTTTGATGGAACTGGTGGGTACGTATGAAATTACCTTGGAGTGTAACACGTAGGTTTTGAAATCCTTTAGCTCCTTTACCATAGCATATGCTTTCTTTTCCATTATATCATATCTCAATTCTGCATCTCTAATAATTTTACTAAAGAATGTTATGGGTTGCTCGAAACCTTCATCATTTTTTTAGAGGAGTACCACCGCAATTGTGTGTTCAGATGCGAATGAGAAAATAAAAAACTCTTTCAGATAATCGGGGCTTGCCAGTACAGGTGCTTCGCTTAAAACTATCTTTATGAGGGAAAATGATGTTTTGGCTTTAGCTACCCATTTGACTTCACTATTCTTCTTAAGCATATCCGTAATCAATTTCACGATTTCACCAAAATTAGGAATACACCTTCTCAAAAAAAATATTTTTCCTACAAATGACTGAATTTCCTTAACGTTTCTAGGAATATTTATAGTGTCTATAGCTTCAACCCTTTTAGGATCAGTTTTAATTCCATCCTGAGACACAATATGGAGAGGATCACTCATCAGATCCACTAAAAGGGGATCTAAAAGATATTTAGGGAGAAAATATCTCTTAAGGATTTTAGGGAGGAAATATCTCTCAAGGATTTTAAGAAGGGAAATATTTCAACCATCCATGAGTTCTTCCAACTTCCCTAAAAAATAGGAAACCAAATGTGAGGTGGATTCTCACACTTAATTAATTTATTTTTCATGAATATTAATAATAATTCACGTGCACTTGATTCTCACACTTAATTAATTTCTTTTTCATGAATATTAATAATGATTCATGTGCACTTGGTATTTTGTCCTTCATGTAATATATCCCTCCTCCACATTGACTAGGGATTGTGAAATAGGTTATTCCATGGTGGTAAGGTGTATGAGACACTTATATGACACTTACAACACTTAGGGAGAGGTACCTAGGTGTGCAAATTTCATGTGTAACAGAATTCCCCCTAAAGTATGAGGTCATAAGAGAGAATGATGGTTGAAACACTTTACAAATATTTAATGCAAGGGTGTGGAGTTGGAGAACCTAGAAGAAGATGCAAACAACCATCAAACAATATTAATATATGTTCCATTTTCAAGGCAGACATACCTATGCTTGGAATACTATATGGCTCAAAGAACGACCGTCGACCAATACACTACGGATCCATGAAAAATATTGACTAAGGATATGGCCACCAAAGACACAATGTAGATCCATACCTCCATGACATAAACTGATCGTAGCCATGAAAAATACACTGTGGAGATATGAGATGATAAAACATAGCCATGGACCAATACAATGTGGATCTATGTGATAATATATATATATATCAACATGCTCAAATGATCTCCTTTCACAACCTAGGAAAAGCAGATAGCAGAGTGAATGATCCACCTAGGGTGTTCATCCCAATCCCAATGTGGTACGAATCTAGCCATGTGAATAGATGTTTTGATTTCAAACATGGTAGAAACCACTTGATTACCGATCATTGCGGTAAATCGTTAACAAGTGTGAGGGAAATTACCAATGATGTCAATGATTCCCAAGGTACCCTAGTACATTCTAGTGAATGCCAATAAATGAGATGAGGTCGAACATTCATGGAATCATCCGATCAAAGGTCAATGATGTAAATCTAATGTCAGAGGTGAGGAGGCTTGGCATTAAGGATCCCAAGGTACTAATTGCTTTCTAAGTCTAATTCCCAGATGATGTGTTGAAGTTGACAAGAAAATACTCATTGAAGGAGAGCCTTGATGTATCCCCCATCAACGACACAAAAATGACATAGGAAAGTGATGTAAGATGGTGAATCAAATGAGTATTGACTTACACAGGAAATGGAAATTGGTAATACTGCATATGGATGGTTTGAAGTGAAACTTCCCTTGAACATAATGAGGCATGACAACTGACTTGGCAACATTGATTCGACCAGTACCAACAATGTAATGGGACAACAATAAGTTGACTCTTCGACTGGATGAAAAAGTATGGTGAAACATGGAATTGGTATGACTAAGAGACATGCAGATTACCCAATTGTAAGACGAGATGAAAATAGGTTCCATGTTCAATGGAGACAAAAGCTTCCATAAAGGATTCTAAAAAACTTGACCCACTTCCTTCAATATTTTTCCCCACCCAGATAGATGAGTACCTCTTTTTAATTTTATGAGCTTGAGGAGGGTAACACATGATCGATATAACTCACCTTCGGTAAGTTCCTCTTCCTTTGTTTAATGAACTGGAATAAGTAAGGGTTCGTTCCCTTATGGGCCCTTCAATGCGTGATTTTAATGAGTCTAGAGAAGGAAAACTCGGTGGTTTTTCATGTTTGTCATCTCTTTTTCGTAGGGAGATCTGGCTCTAATATGCCTATCAAAGAGATGACAATTTCAACTATTAGATCTAATTCAAGAGAAGGGAGAGATTCCCTCTTGTGTGGGGTTGAATTCATGGGGCAGGTCATTGCATAATTGACTTGTGGTGGGGAAAACATCACTGGCATGTAAGGACCATTCAAGGAAGATGAATGGTTGAACATTAGATTAGGGTCAATGAATTAAAGCTAGTCAATCATTACTATGTTTCTGTTGTGAGGGAAACACATCACTCAAAAAAGAGTGGACACAAAAGATCTCATAGCATAGACATAGTCTCGCCCGAGGAGTAGGTTAAATTCCAAGGTGACGTGAACTACCATCACATCAACATAGACCATTTTTCCTCCCAAAGTAACTAGAAACTGAGGAAGGATCCCTAAAGGTTGACCTAGATCTTCTGTCAAAGGTCAACATATTCTAAGTCACGAGCACAAGTTGTGGGAACCAAAATATTGTCAATCATTCATGCATAATATGCTAACAGACTCCATTGACACTGACTCGACCTAAGTTCCACTAAGGAAAAGAAACAATGCATGCTACAAATCTGAGAAGCAAACAATAAAAAAAAAATTTCCCACAATGAAACTCTAGTTGGTGATGAAATCCAACATCGCGAGATCAATATAGGAAAGGGTTGGGATAGAGATGGTGGATCAATTACATTGGAGACCTTCTTAACAGACTTACACCTTGGTGCAAGCTTCCACACAATAAATGTGGATTTACCCTCCAAAGAGCCCAAGTGAGTTTGACCAACGTCTGTTCTAGGTACAGTGAATACTTCCCTTCACTGTCACCTTGTGTAAATACCCTAAGGATTATGGCTACTAAGGTCACCAACTCACATTCATCCTATGGGCAGGTACAATCGACATTCCAGTCTGAACGTATGGGCAGGATGACAAGTCCAAAATCCTTCGAGAGAACTGAGGACAAGTGGATCGGTAGAACTCTAGAGGACCCCAAACGGATTCAGAATTCACAAAGCACCGAGACCAAATGATGACAGTTGGAACTCAAGAAGAACCCCCAATATACAATCTGACTACTACGAACGGTTAAGCCTCAAAGGGATAATATTTGTTTCTCTCCCAAATACGACCTCCTACGTAACCCCTGTGTGAGAGGGGGATCCCAACTATGCTTATACAAAAATTGGATTTTACTCTCCCTATCACAGGATTCTAAGTTTGTTTGATAGTAGCTTTGGAAATTTATCCTTTCAACCTATTCCAAATCACTACAACCTAAGCTAATGTAGGTTTGCTACCAGAAAATGTAAAAATGCCTGATAAATTTTAGTTTAGTGCTTTATTTTTAAGGCTGTTGTTTACTCAGGAGGAAAATGGCATGGACTAAATGATGTTTTGACTGACTCTAAACAATGCAAAGAAATAAGAATGGAAATATTTCACTTTGATGAAAGCTATATTATGAGAAGGAGAAAATGTTTATGATTCCCAAATGAACAATGTCCCAAAATTTTATTAAACTCATCAATATCAAGATCCTCAAGAAATGATCCAAAGAGATTGTACACCAAGAAATGTTTTAAGAATTCAAGACCAAAAATGCCAAAAACCATGCAATTTCACTACTTCAAATGCAATATAGTTTCATTACGCAAAAGCAATAATGCAACTATCTTATTTTTTTGATTCTAATGTATAAATAAATTAAATACAAATCCTTTAATGCTCCACTACTTTCAATTAAAAGAAGAGTCAGATGTAGATGCAAAAGAAACGAAGCAAAAAGGCTACAAACAAAGCATGCACTCAAAGCAATGAGGTTTGAAAGAAAACAAGTAGAAAATTGTTCTAACAATAACTCAATCAAGGATTTGACAACCAACAAGCATTCAAGGAATACAATAAAATGCAGAGAAGAATCCAAGAAAAGACAGGGAACAACAGAAATCACTCAAATTGTCCTGACAAACCAAGCAACAAGAAAGGGAAATTTCACATTTATGAAAATATTTTCAAGCTCCAATCAAGACAATAATGAGTGAGAAGTACCAAATATGAACCTAAAAAAACTCACAAACCAACATACAGGTTTTGTGTAAATACTTCTACAAAACATACTGAAAAGATCTGAGTAGAAGAGGGAAAAAATCCTCCAAGAAGGAGATCAACACTCTGTCTCTCAAGGGAACATATCATTGTATATCTTTGTAAATCACTGTAGGGGAGCACTGATTAGAGATCAATGCTCTGATATGCACTCTAGGGGAGCACTGGTCTACCCATAAATTCAAAAAAGAGTTAAAAAAAGTAAAAAAAACTCACCTAGAATTCACAGAAGTTGGTGAAATTGCTAGGGAATATGGGAGAAAGGTAATAGATAAGAAACAAATTGTAAAGGTAATATAAAAGGTGGGAAAAGGGTAGGGACAATCCAAGGAAAGAAAAATCAATGTCGATCCCCAGTGGAGTCACCAATTTTTGTTGTGGGAAAATTCCCCTGCAGACAGGTGAATGTCCTCTTGGATCTTAGACCCCTATGACCAAGACAAAAGAATGCTAACTTTGAACACTAACATTCCTTAAATGTAGCTAAAATAGTCAAGGGAAAAGAGGAATAAAGTATGAGTACCTTTTTGTGAAGTTTTTCCTCACTCATTCCGGGTCGAGCTCGATCTTCAAGTCCTTCAACTAGTTCTACAATCCAATAGCTAACGAAGACAAAACATACTTCCTATTCTACCAAGATTAGTTTAAAACTATATTCATCCAAAGAGACAAGCCCATGAAAATTTACACAAACTTGAAGGAAACATTCCAAGCATATGTATTAATGAGAACTCAAAAGATATACCTACAAACCGTAGATGAAGTCGCAACAACCTCTCCAAGTCCTCCTCGTCCATCCCTTGCAAAAAGCTCCCAGGACCATAGGTTTGATACCCTAAAGATTTCTCCCAAGACCATATGTTTGATACCTCAAATCTCCACCATCCTCCTCCATTGAAAGCCTTCATTATATAGAATTTGGAGGCTTAACCACCATGGAGAGGATCACTCATAATATCCACTAAAGAAGGATCTGAAATATATTTAGGGAGAAAATATCTCTTAAGGATTTTAGGGAGGAAATATCTCTCAACGATTTTAAGGAGCAAATATTTCAACCATCCATGAGATCCTCCACCTTCCCTAAAAATAGGAAACCAAATGTGCGGTGGATTCTCACACTTAATTAATTTCTTTTTCATGAATATTAATAATAATTCATGTGCACTTGATTCTCACACTTAATTAATTTATTTTTCATGAATATTAATAATAATTCATGTGCACTTGGTATTTTGCCTTCATGTAATTTATCCCTCCTCCACATTGACTAGGGATTGTGACATAGGTTATTCCATGGTGTCAAGGTGTATGAGACACTTATATGACACTTACAACACTTAGGGAGAGGTAACTAGGTGTGCATATTTCATGTGTAACAAACACTCATACATAGGGTTGTCTTCCAAGATTCATCTATAAACATCCCGCATATATTTTAAATATTCACCCGCTGCAGAGGTGACCACTTTTTTATTGAATGTGTCTACTCCAAAAAGGCCTTTGACATAATGCATAAGTTTTTTTTTGAGGTTGGAATTCTAGAAATTCCACCTCATGCATAAGGTTTCCCCAAAAATCAAGAAGGTCTTTCTCTCCACGTGCCTATAAAAATGGTCGTTTCCAACACACAAAAAGATATGATCATTAATTTAAAAATAATAATCTAGATGATTTTTGTATGAGACGGATAACATGAAACAATTAAAATATGAAAAACTAACTCGGAGTCTTATTTGTTTTAATGGAAGTCCATTATCGTCGACCAAAAATGTGCATGGAAGGGTTCTTGTGCTTGTCACATGTCTAGCTCCAGTAAATGAAACCATGTCAACCACATCATCAACCTCATCTCTGTCACCATCTATAGATTTTGACCGATGTGTGGATGTATGGTGATGCATGTCATGGTTCCTATCTAAATTAGGTGTGGAATATGGAGAAGTAAATAGTACTCTAGAAGATATATGAAAACTCGTGTTAGGACTCTGTGGTGTCTCTGCAGAGCCACTACTACCAACATCGGGTTGAACAAGCTCCAAAAATATCTTTATAAAAAAGAAAATGTTTTTTCATGAGATAATGTAAAAATAAAAAAACAGAGTTTCGTAATTGAACATATGAGTACATTAGAAAAAAACACTTTAAATTATGGTTAATAACTTATATGTGTTAAGTTATGACATAAGGAGATTGATCCTTTCTAGGATGCCAAGAGTTTGATTTGGATGGTCTAATGAGATAACAAGTTCCTTGGTCTCTTTAATGATATTTTTTTTATTAATACCATCGGATCAGGGGATGAATACAAACCCTCCTCATCGACGGAATCATGATCAACATGGCCTACCAACTACATATAATTTCAACAAAATCAATGTTATTTCAGTAAAATTATATAAACAAATAATAAAATTAATGTAAAATGAAAGGTGAATTTGATAATCATTTACATGTTCTGCGGTTGTCCCTTTTCCTCGATCATCCTGCCACATTATAATATAATTAGAAGCCTAAAATATTTAAAAAATTGTTAATGATAACAAAAAAACTGATTTCCACCCAAATAAAATCAACCTTAATGATCAAGCTCCCACATTATTATAAAATTGGGATTGTGAAATATTTAAAACAATATTAAATATAAAAAAAATATAATACAATAAGTAGAGGTTTCTTAAAGAGGTGTTGCATAAGTACTCACACACTATTAGTCGATGTTTCTATTTGATTCAAATGGTAATCCACTAATAACTCTTCCTCAGGAGCTATCTTTTTTATTGTGCGTAGGACTACTTGATTCTCTTTGCGTCCCTCATATATGCATTTTGGTTGCTTGTTTGTTGTCTTAGGTCATGTGTTCTTTATAAACCCTATGATATTGACAGAAGATTTAGGCCTTCCATCAATATAGATAGTCACTCCCTTATTTTTATTGTTGTTTATTAGCTGTATATAATTTGCGGCAAGTGCATATCTTCGCATACTTCACATGTACCAGATCAAACACATCCAATCATTATAATTGTAACATGGTCCGACATAGTCCATCAATTCAGTTACTGTATTATATTTTACAGTTATTCCATCCATGGAAAATAGCCTCAGGCCATGTAGGGAGGATGGTGTAATGTGATATGTCCTATTGTTGACAATGAATTCAGTGTCTAACGGAGGCAGTTCCTTAGGTACCCATTGTTTCACCAGATGCTTATACTTGAGTGGCACCTCTATGTCTCCTATTCTCTCACCATCATAAGAGCATGATCCTCCTCCAACAAGAAACAATTCCACGCATCTAAGGAATTTTCTTCCGACTTTTTCACCTCTAGTCCTTGTTTGTGTATCATATCTACTAGCTGCAGTTGCATTTCCCTCTATTTTTCCTAATCTTTCCTCACTCGACGAAGAAATATTTGACAGGTACATGTTTGGTTGTACCTTCAGTTGCATGTGCATGTGCTTTTAGTGAGTAGTCTATCCTCATCCTAGTTCCAATTTTTGATTTTTTTTCTTTCTATATTCTAAGTTCTAAATAATTTTTTTATATATTTAGTTTGGATGCATAATTAGAGGGTGAAATTACCAAAATTAGTAGGGGCACTCATGCATGTAGTGGATTCCCAACTTAGTGAAGGGTATGAATCTCTAGGTGAGTGCACCTTAATTCGAATCGCTTATCCATGCAAGCAATATGCACTATGGTTAGATTTCACACTTTTTCCATGCATTTATATTCATTGTACCTCTCTTATTACTAGTTTATAAATTTCCCTCTAACTTCATCCCATGGAAGTGTTAAGCATAGATGATGTTGGAAGACCATGATATTTGGTATTCTATGGAGATGGTAGAGACTGCCAATCATGTGTTGTTAGTAGAACATAAAAATAAGATGACCAAGAATTAGGGGTAACACCCCTAATTCCAGGGATTCAAAAAAACAAATTCATTAAAACTATGCTTGTTGTAGATGCATTGCAGAGAAAAATGTCATCACCTTTTCATATGGAACAAAATGGATCTTGAAGAACGACCATTTGTACTAGATATGATTATTCAAGTTGAGGAAGTTATCATAGAAAGAGCACATCCAATAATGCAACTAATCCACGCAAGTGGTGGGAAATACAAATATAGTATTCACACTATCAATTTCCCATAGGACATAAGTAAAATTGTCAATTACTTGCCTCACCAAATTGAGGAGTTGGACATTTTGCTTGTGAGAAGGAACAACTCTTACCAAATATATTATGATTTTTTTTAGTAGATATCGCGTTATGGAAAGTTTGAAGTATAAGTTAGAACATGATTCTTATTATAAGGATGTCCAACTAACCTAACCACAATTTCTTATTTTCCTATTGAACTTACAAACATACCTCCCATGATTCACCTTGTCACAAGTAATATTCAAGAACCACAAAATAGCCACATAGAACTTCATGAGGGATACACTGCCTCTATTAACCCACAAGACTAGAAACAATTATTGTTGTAGGAAAATCTCCCTGCGGACAGGTAGATTGCCTCAAAGAGCTAGACCCTTAACTCTAAGACAGAAAGTGCTTAACGTGGACGCTGAATTCCTTTCATATATATACAAACTAATGCATGAGGAGGGAGGAGAACAGAAGTACCTTTTTATCGAGTTGAGCTCCGAGTTGAGCTCTAATCTTTCGCTCCTCGATGAGTTCTGTAGACAAAACAATAGTACGACCACTTCCTACTCTATCAAGATTAGTCCAACATAGGTCTATATATAAAGAGACAAATTCATGTGAGATTGAACACGAATTAGAAAGAAACAGGCCAAGCAAATTATATTAATGAGGACAAAACATTGCTTACAGCCATAGATGGATTGCAA
>SNQJ01S0194455.1:18861-31500 GCA_010110895.2 Picea sitchensis | reverse complement strand
AGATGGAATAGGGTGATTCAATCCCAAACAACTTGTTGAAATTGAAAAGGAATCCATGGTGAGTTGTTAACAATTGCTAGAGATGTAGATAAGATAAGATAATGTTATTAATGTCCAACAAATGACCACAAAAGTAGGTCAACGAGACTAAAATATACATCCGATGTGAATACAATGTGGGAGTGTAGAAGAAACTCCTAGATAATGTTGAAATCTAGAAAGCGAAAGAAAAAGTTCATAGTACATAGGAGGAAGATTTTGTAGTGATTACCTTGAAGAGTTTATCTCCTTTTGAAAATTTTGTTGAAACTTTAAATGTCACCAAGGATATTACCAACATTACATTTAAGTTGTGTAGACAATTATTAAAAAAGGACATATACAATAAATAATTTATAAGCAATAGAAAAGCATCCAAAAGTGCCTTTATAGTAAAGAGTAAGGACAAAGGAAAGAAGAAACTAAAGGGAAACAAAATCATCGATGGAAAACCTAAGGGTTCAATGAAATGTACTAAGAACTTGAAGTGTTTTTACAGTGGGATAAAATCATATAATACACACCACTAACTTGGTACCACATCGATCACTCCCTTCTTAGGCCCTTTGATCTCAAAGATAGAGATAATTGGTCACTTCCTAATTTTTGGGACCTATAGATGCCATTATCACCATATTGATATTTGTGGTTTCTTTCTAGCATAGCTAGCTAGTGACATCGTGTAAGGCTCTATGAGAGGAGGCTCCTATTGGATTTTTTTTTTTCTAATGCTTATTTTCTCTTCAACAATTTCAACGATTACATTCTCATTTTGATCCCATTGATAGGGAGATTCATCAATTCGCACAATTAGAGATTTGTCGAGGATGGAGATATTCTTGAAAGAGAAGTTGGGAGATGTTTTGAACCTATTGAGTATTCTAAACCATATTCACAAGGATATTTATCATATATAGGAGGACATTCAATCTTTGCAGCTACATTTTTTATGCAGCCCCCCTCCCCTTCCGGGGTTTTGTGACCTCCCGGTCTCTGGATTGTTCTAAGTGTCAAGTCATATTGACTCTAAGAACTCCTTAATGAACCCATAAATTATACATAGGCCCCTTTTCCTCCTTTGGCATAGGTCCTGTGATGCCCACACCTTCTGTCTGCGCATTCCAGTACTCTTCAGTTCATGGGTTCTAGCTCCTCTTTACTAGCCCCTTCCTTCATATGACCCTGGGTTGTTCCCTTGTGCTAATGCAAGATTTCGGGCATAGGAAAGAGTGGTATTAGACCAAAATACTTTTTAACCTGCAATCCTCCTCTAGCTTCCATGTATCTCCCTTCCAAAACCATGGTTGAAATTGCGGCCCGCTCAAGGATTATTATCGTCTGAGCATGTCCCGGCCCCACAGTCCCTCTCAATCATCGATCTCACGATCCTTTGGTGCTTCCTATGATCGACGACTATTATCAATCTTTGTTTTTTTCTTCTTTCCTCCTTCTAGGTGTCTCCACATATCTCTACGATTGGCTGACATGTAGTCCTATTTGAATCAACGACTACTGTTGACTCTGTCTTTCCGGCCTTCAGGAGTTTCAATTCTCAAACTCTACTCTCCATTGTATGACAATCTTCAGAAGTGGAAGATCTGTTGCCACCTGTCCCCTTGAATCTACAACCAAGATCTCCTCCGTGAGTTCGGCCTTCGGGAATCTCAATTCTCAAGTTCTCGCCTCTATTGACTGGGCATCTCTGGGAGTGGAAGATTTGTTGACATGTATATGCCCAATCAATGACTGTGCTCGCGATTTGGATCCTTGACCTACTCGACTATATCAACGGTCCTGGAGTCCTCCTCTCGATCAACGATTGAGATCCTCTTCAGGTTTGAGACTTCTGAGATCTCAAATCTCAATCTTTTTTTGTTCTCCCCAAATATGTGGAATACTTCCACGCGTCCTCTTAAATCCGACGGCTATGAATCACTCCAGAAATTTACCCAAAGTTCATAGATTTTCACCTCGTCTCCTCCCCTGGTTCAATGAATCAAATTCACTTCGGGTGATCTGACGGCTCAAAATATCTCTGGCCATTTGGCGCTTCGGCTCTTTGGCTCCCCGATGCTTTGTCTCTTCAACTCTTTGGGCTTCGACTATTTCATTTCTTCAACCTTTGCCTCCTTCTGGATCTCCTGGCCTATTTACATGTATCCCTAATAGATCTAATGGTCCATATTCTCCTTTCGTGAATTGGGATTTCAGGACTTGAGACTTCCAAGTCACAACTTCCTTCACATCCTGGACTTCCAAAATTTTGATATTTTGGGGTGTCTAAATCTCATGGTTCATGCTCCTCTGCATCTAACAATCCAGATCTCGTCAAGATTTCATGTATCAAGATTTTGCATATCGTGAAGTCAAAAGAATTTTCACCTATGTTCTCTCAATCCCTGAAATGCCAAAATTATCCCTGGACAATCAACGGTCTAGATCTCTCCTTAATCAACGACAAGAATCTTTTCAAGATTTCACGTTTCATGATTTTATGAATTTTCCCTTTGACCTCTTTGAATAGTGAGTCAGCAAAATGATGATTGCTCACCATGCATCCCTTCCAATGGATGGTTTTGATGATGTCGATATTTCATGATTTTTCAAAACAATCTCTCCCGTGAACTCCCAAGAGTTAAAACATGTGCACATTACTCTGGATCCAATGGTTCTTGATCCACGTGCTCATATCTGATGGTTGAGATCTATTTCCCCTGCATTCGTTCCTCCTCTTCCTGGACCTAGATCTAACAATCCAATTTATTCTCCATAACCGATCAGATAGTTGTTGTTGCTCCTCCTCTTGAGCTTCCACCTTCTCCTGACTTAGAAGATTTTTTCAAATGTTTGAAAGGTCTCGGCCTTTGAACTTCTTCCCGCAGACCCAACTCTTTGTCTCGCTTCGCTCATGTAGATTTATCCCTCCTTTGAGCTTTCAGACTTATAATAAGTTTGACTCTTTTGCAACCTCTGTGTTATCCATTTTGAGTTTGTTCTCCTCAAAGATTTCAATCTCCCACACACACCTTGCTTTCTTGGGATTTTTTCAAACTCAGATCCGAAGGATTTCTTGAACAAGAAATACTTCTCACCCTCCTGGAATTATTCTGCTCGATGCACTCCTTGTAGAGCTTTTACTCATAGAGTATTCAGTAACTCTGGTTCTTATTGAACTCAACACAAAGTTCTTTTGTACACACTTACACTAGCTCAATGCCCACTTACGAGATCTCTATAGAGTCCTCAGTACCTTTGGTTCTCTCTGAACTCAATACAGAGATCTTCCCGTGCACTCCTTGCACTTCTTCTGATGACGGTTCAATGGTATCTCTCTTGCACTTTCCCTTGAGGTTAGACCTATGTCAATGCACTCCTTGCGGATTGTGTGCACTCCTTGCACTCGGAAAATCAAAGACAAGAAACAATTGAAACTCATGCAATACTTCACTAGTTACGCATTCAAAACATGAAAATGCATAAAAACATATAAAGCATACATAAACACATGATATGCAAGAAAAAATGTTTTTCAACTATCTCTGTGTGTCTATATAAATGATTTATACAAACTAGATTGTAACAAAGTCCCAGTTCTCTCAAGCTCTCTCTCTCAGAACTTCTAAGAACTCCTCAAGCCTCTCTACCCAGAACTCTTTAGCATTCTTTCCCTATATTCCTTATGAAATTTGATACAAGATCTCCTTACAAAAGAGGGACTCTGCGAGCTCATCCTCTCTCACCTAACCTCATCTATTACATTGAAGTTTTCATAAATGTTTACCTAGACCTGATCATGATCTAGGCCTACTACAAGCAACCTTTTAAATGAAATCCAATCACTACCTGTACAAAGGAATGGCCCGACATTTAGAACCTTACACCACAAAAATCCGTATAGGATTATTTCAAATTTAAAAAATGGGAGGGTCGGTGCCTCTCCCTTTCTCCATTATGCATCTGCGTGCTGGTGGGCTGGTGTGTTTGATGATGTGGAGTGATGCTCCTACATCATACTCCCATGATAGGAAAAACATGAGCTCCTACTCATGATCTCCTCTTCTCTAGTTTTGAAATCCACCTGGATCCCAAATTCTCTTCTGGAGTTGTCCTCTTGCTCCTCTGTAGCTATGCTATCATTGCTGTTTGTTTTTCCTCTTCTGTTTCTTCCTTGCTGTTATGGAAGACTCTCTTCTATTCAACTCTCCTTTGCTGACTTCTTCTGATGATGTCAACATGATCTTTCTGATCTCTTTTATTACTCTGTCCAATTGCTCAAGTGGCTGGCTCTTCTTATGTAGTATTCTCTGCTGCAACTCTTCCTTCTTATCAGTGGGTAGATCATCTTGATCCCCCATATCATTTTCCTCTTCTGTGGCATTAGCTTGAAACCCTGTTGAAAACTTCAGTTCTGTAGTCTCATCACTAAGCTGTTGCTCAAATTCTTCCTCTAACAGATTGGTTTCTGTCATATCCCCTTGTGTTGGTTCAAACCCAACTTCTTCCAGCTTCTCCCCAGGCTGGTATGCTCCTCCATCTGTCTCCAACTTGATCTGTTGGATGTGCTAACTTTGAACTATTACCCTTCTCTCTAGTAATTCCAATTCTGCATACAGATCAGTAAGGTCTATGTTGTCTGCTTCTCTTTCTGCTATAGGCTCCAGTGCTACAGTCATCTCTGTTTCAATTTCTTGGCTGAAAAATTTGGGCCATTCTTTTGAATTCTCCTCTCCTTCTGTTGGGGTAGACATCAATGTATTCTTCATTTCTTCCTCTTCTCCTTAGACAAATTTTGATATCTACTCCTTCATCATGACAGTCACCACTGGCTGTCCTTCTTCACACGGTATGGCCTCAAATGGGCTATCTGGTAGGAATATACAAATTCCCCCAATGATCAGAATGCTCCTCTGATCCTCCTCCTGGATGGTGAAAGTTTTTAACTTGTCATCATATTCATTCACATGGTCTACAAATCCACATGAATCTCCAACTATCAGTTCTCCTTGCTGACATGAACTCACTCTTGAGCTCCCGAGACCTTCATACAGTCTCATTTCTTTCCTCCTGCCCACCTGAAAGTCTATGAGATCAACTGATCCCATCTCCTTTCCCACTTGGAAATACGAACCTTCGACACTGCTCCCCTGGAAGTACTCAATACCTCCACCTAGTCTCTTTCCATTGCTTACCTTGCAACTTGAAATTAAATTTCCTCCCACTTGACAGTTTATGAGATATTCATCTGATCTCTTCTCCTCCTCGTCGCTAAGATTTCTCCCAGTTTCTGGTTCACAGATGTGAATCGGTTCCTCTTCATCTCTGAGGTTTTCAATATGCCTCAACCACCTTATCATCAACCTTCACTGTTCCCTAGCCAACAATTCCTTTACTGGCCATTTCACTCTCTTCTTCATGGGCCACTCATACACCCAATGTGCTCTTGCATCCTTCTACATTTTAAATGTGATATTCTCCATTATTTCTCTTACCTCATTGAGCTCCAGATCCATCTCTGGATTTATTTTTTTCTTACGGTCTTCTCTTTTACCACATCTATGGACTTCAGTAGCCATTTCCACCTCTTTCCTGCCCTTGTGGCAAGTCTATGGATTACTCTTAATCCAAGAGCACCTCCATATTCTCTTACAGCTCACCCGACTGTTTAAAATTTTGTTGTTGCATCCATGCAACAACCTTCTTATAGAGCATCAATACTCTACCCTCCTTTCACCTATTGTCTACAGGCAAACTCTTGTTTATGGTACCACCTGATATTATCAGGTCATCTCCTTTCATCGTCTCTCCTTTGTCTGTTGTCTATAAGCAAGGCTCGGTATTCTGATTACCTTCGTTGCCTACATAAATCAATTCTGTGATATGATACCACTTGATGGTGTGTATCAAAGTATTTTCTTTATCTACTCTCTACTACAGAAATTTAAAATCTAAGATCTGATACCACCTGATGCAGCCCCCCCTCGCCTTCTGGGGTTCTTTAACCTCCCGGTCTCTGGATCGTTTCAAGTGTCGAGTCAGATTGACTCTAAGGGCTCCTAAATGAACCCATAAATTATACACATGCCCCTTTTCTTCCTTTGGCGCAGGTCCTGTGATACCTACACCTTCTATCTGCGTGTTCCAACGCTCTTCAGTTCACGAGTGCTAGATGATATTTACTAGCCCCTTCCTTCATATGACCCCAGGTTGTTCCCTTGTGCTAATGCATGATTGCGGGTGTAGACAAGAGTGGTATTATACCAACCCACTTTTCACCCCGCAATCCTCCTCCAACTGCCATGTATCTCCCTTCCAAAACCATGGTTGAAATTGCGGCCCGCTCAAGGATTATTATCATTCGAGCATGTCCCGGCATCATAATCCTTATCAATCGTCGATCTCATGATCCTTTGGCACTTCCTGTGATAGATGAATATTATCGATCTTTGTTCCACTGTCCTTTCCTCCTTCCACGTGTCTCCACAGATCTCTATGATCTTTCGACATGTAGTCCTGTTCGAATCAACGACTTCTGTTGACTCCACCTTTCCAGCCTCTAGGAGTTTAAATTATCAAAATCCACTCTCCTCTGCATGAGAATCTTCTGGAGTGGAAGATCTGTTGCCACCTGTCCCCTTGAATATATGGCTAGGATCTGCTCCGTGAGTCTGGCCTTTAGGAATCTCAATTCTCAAGTTCTCGCCTCTGCTGACTGGGCATCTCCCAGAGTGGAAGATCTGCTGACACATAAATCCCCAATCAATGACTATGCTCTTTCTTAGGGTCCTTGACCTCCTCAACTAGATCAATGGTCTTGGAATCCTCCTCTTGATCAATGGTCGATATCCTCTTCAGGTTCCAGAATTCTGAGATCTCAAATCTCAACCTTTTTATCTTCTCCCCAAATACGTAGAATACTGCAACGTGTCCTCATAAATCCGATGACTATGAATAGCTCCAGAACTTTACATGGAGTTCACAGATTTCGACCACGTCTCCTCCCCTAGTCTGACGGTTCATATTCACTTCGGGTGATCTGACGACTCAAAATCTCTTTGGCCTTTTGGTGCTTCGGATCTTCGGCTCCCCAATGCTTTGGCTCTTCGAATCTTCAGGATTCAGATATTTCAGTTCTTCAATATTTGACTCCTTCTATATCTCTCGGCCCATTGACATGTATCCCTTCTAGATCTAATGATCCATATTCTCCTTTCACGAATCAGGATTTCACGACTTGTGACTTCCAAGTCACAACTTCCTTCACATCCTCGACTTCCAAAATTCTGATATTTTGGGGCGTCTAAATCTAACGGTTCACACTCCTCTAGATCTAATGGTCCAGATATAGTAGAAATTTTGCATATTGCGAATTCAAAATACTTTTCACCTCCATTCTCTCGATCCCCGAAATGCCGAAATTCTCCCTGGACAATCAACCATCCAAGTCTCCCCTCAATCAACAACTGGAATCTTTTCACGATTTTGCGTTTCGCGAGTTTCATGAATTTTCCCTTTGACCTATTTGAATCGTGAGTTAGCGAAATCCTGATCGCTCGCCATGTCTCCCTTATGATGGAGGGTTCTGATGATGTCGGGATTTCGAGATTTTTCAAAACCCTCTCTCCTGTGCACTCCCAAGAGTTAAAACCAGTTTTTGATGGCTGGGATTTGTTTCCCCTGTGTTCGTTCCTCCTCTGCTTGTACATAGATCTAATGGTCTAGGTTCTTTTCCACAACCGATCAGACAATTTCTGTTGCTCCTCCTCTTGATCTTCCACCTTCTCTTGACTTAGAATATTTTTTCAAATGTTTGAAAGGTCTATGACTTTGAACTTCTTCCTGCAGACCCAACTCTTGGTCTTGATTCTCTCTTGTAGCTTTAGCCCTCCTTTGAGCTTTCAGACTTAGAATAAGTTTGACTCTTTCAAAACCTCTACATTATCCCTTTTGAGCTTGATCTTCTCGAAGATTTTGATCTCCCATGCACACCTTGCATTCTCTAGAGTTTGCCAAACTCAGATCCGAAGGATTTCTTGAACAAGAAATAATTCTCTCCCTCCTAGCATTCTTCTTCTCGACGCACTCCTTGTAGAGATTTTACTCACATAGTATTTAGTAACTCTGGTTCTTACTAAACTCAACACAGATTTCTTCTATGCACACTTGCACTGGCTCAATGCCCACCTGGCAGAGCTCTATAGAGTCCTCAGTAACTCTAGTTCTCTCTAAACTTAATACATAGATCTTCCCATGCACTCCTTGCACTTCTGCTGAAGATGGTTCAACGAAATATCTCCTGAGCTTTCCCTTGAGGTTAGACCTCTGTTAATGCACTCTTTGCGAACTGTGTGCACTCCTTGCACTCGAAAACTCGAAGACAAGAACAAATTTAAACTCATGCAATACTTCACTAGTTATGCATTCAAAACATGAAAATGCATAAAAACATATAAAGCATACATAAACACACGATATGCAAGATTTTTTTTTTTTCTAATATCTCTGTGTGTCTATACAAATGATTTACAAAAATTGGACTGTAACAAAGTCCCAGTTCTCTCAAGCTCTCTCTCTTATAACTTCTAAGACCTCCTCAGGCCTCTCTACCGAGACCTCTCTATCATTCTCTGCCTATCTTCCTTATGAAATTTGATACAAGATCTCCTTACAAAAGAGGGACTCTGAGAGCTCGTCCTCTCTCACCTAACCTCATTTATTACATTGAAGTTTTCATAAATGTTTACCCAAACCTGACCACAATTTGGGCCTACTACAAGCAACCTTTTAAATGAAATCCAACCACTACCTGTACAAAGGCATGGCCTGACATTTACAACCTTACATCACAAAAATCCATATAGGATTATTTCAAATTTTAAAAATGGGAGGGTCAATGCCTCTCCCTTTCTCCATTGTGTGTCTGCATGCTGGCGTGCGATGCATTTGATGAGGTAGAGTGATGCTCCTGCATCAATATTCTTCCTCTTCCTCATATTTTAGTTATTGTTTCTTTCATACCAATGCTAGTTTTTTTTCCCAACAACACAATATAAACGAGAATCAACTTGCTCTAATACGAACTTGAATTGTTCCAATACCTGAAATAGAACCATTCTGGTAATAAAAAATAATGAACAGAAAAAAGAGATGGGAGCACTTGCACAACCAAGGGTTGGAATGCACCTATAAATCCTAAAATACGGATGAAGACATCTTCATATACTTGGTACTCAAATTAAGAAACAAAATTTGACAATATTGATAGTAGGGTGAATGAATTACAAGTGAGGAGGGGGGTTCCTTTCTAATACGAGTCTCATA
This sequence comes from Picea sitchensis, assembly GCA_010110895.2. NCBI lineage: Eukaryota > Viridiplantae > Streptophyta > Pinopsida > Pinales > Pinaceae > Picea > Picea sitchensis. Next base: position 22,143 of record SNQJ01S0194455.1, on the reverse strand, counting down.
CTAACAACTCTCCTCTACCTTAGTGGTGAGTCATTAATGCACATAAATAACATCACTCCACTAACTTAGTGATGACTCATGAGCAACTAACCACTTTTAACTTAGTGATGGGGCATTGATGAGCTTGCAAACAAAATATTTTATGTACAAAATATGTTGTGCATAGATACAGGACAAAAGTTGTTTCTATATTGAAGAAGGGAATATTTAGTAAAACAACGTGAATTCAGTTTGGTTGGGGAGTAGAAAAATAAATGAAAAGAGCAATGAAGTCCAACTAAAAGAGGTGCAATCACAATAGACAGGTTGAACTCTTTACATGTAAAAATTAATGGAAGCTAGTAGGAAATGATGAAGCAATAATGCTCTATGTAATTTATAGAAGGTTAGAAAAAATGTTATTCATTAAGCACACACAAATGTTTTCTCATTAATACTAGAACTCTTTGAATGAAAAGATAAATCAAAACGCTGAATTACTCTAAAATTACAGTTAAAATGCTCTATTATTTAATCAATATTTCTGAATAGTCTATGAAAATGGATAAGCATAAGCATTGTTCTATGAAGATGTAACACTAATTAGTACAATGGTTCTACTTGATTACTAGTATCCTATTGGTATCATAGTAAGCTCATAATGATTACCATAGTTTTACTCTTTCACACTTGTATTATCTAGCACACACTAATTAATTTAGGAGTCAAGAATGCAAACAAACCTTCTCACAAAGAAGCACTAGTTGGTGATGGAATTCAACATCGCAGGATCAATGTGCAAAGGGGCCGGGTTTTGGCGGGTGGTAAAGTTACCTTGACAACCTGCTTAATGAACTAACTCCCTAGTGCAATTTACCTCACCGAGTAGTGGGAAACCCTCCAAGGAGTCCGAGTGACTCTATCCAACTTCGATCCCAGGTACAACACCACCTTCTCTGTGCTATCAACTTGGGTAGAAACTCTAAAATATTATGGCCTCTATGGTACAACCTACTATACCATAGTAGAGGGGGGACAATCAATAGTCAACACCAAGACCAACAAAGTAGGGTTGATTACTTTGTTGGCCCCAATGTGACCTCATGCTTGACCCTTGTGTTAGAAGGGGCTTCCCAAAGTCAGTGGCATAGCAATTGGATTTCACCTCCTAACTCAAAGATTTATGTTTGTTTAGCAGCTTTGGAAATTTATTCTCACAATCCTATTCCAAATCTCTACCCCTAAGCTGAGATAGGTTTGAAGAGCCCTATAAAAGTTGCTAGATAAATTTTAATTAGCGCTTGATTTTAGGATGTTGTTACTCAAAGGAGTGGTCGTGAAACTGATGTTTCAACTCGACTCTTTAAACCATGCAAGAGGAAAATGAAATGCAATAATTTCAACTTCGATGAAAACTAGCTATGGGAAGAAGCAAGAGGTTTTAAGAAAATAAATAAATTATTGATAGATTACTATGTGTGCACTGCTAATGAAAAAAAGTATATTGAGATAATTATCCAGATAAATAGAAGCAAAATGACCCAAATTTTAAAAATACCATGCAAATGTCATAGTTCACTTAGTACACCTATGCGACATTGAATCAAATGTCATCATTTCTAACATAGTAAAGTTTTACGATTATAGAGACCACCATACACATCTTAAATACTCATAAGGATCACGGGGGATTCACCTTGTTGACCAATATCTTATCATGTAATTCATTCATAAATGGGTTTTTTAAATTATGAACCCATATGTTGTGAATAAATGTGTTCACGTCAAACACTGAAAAGAACAATGTAATAAAGACAAAATGATACAAATCCTTGTTTCATAAGAGGAATGTCACATAAGGATTTCAAATTTTTATGTTCTCTATTTATAGATGATGTTCTATTTATAGATGTATGTCGACTATTATTATCCCTTAATAATAGTTGAACAATAAATATTAATTTATTCTCAATGAGGACTTGGAAATAGTTAACTGAAGTGACAAATCAGTTAGCTATAGGAAATTCGAGTTCAAAGATTGGTTGGTGGGACATTCAAGTTGAATTAGTTGTAACTGAGTGATTCGAAGTTGTAACATAGTTGGATGTGTAGTTATGTGAGTTGTAAAGTAGTTTAACTCAATTAAGTGAGTTAAGATCAATTGTACTAGTTGTAATTGAACTTACACTAGTGAGAGATCAGTGAATTAATTATTAATAATTCACAATCAATGGTCCCACATGCAACTGAATATTTACCACTATTAACTGCATGCATGTCAGATTCAGTGGAGACCCAGTTGAGATAATAGGTGAAAGGGATAGTTTGAGTATCAGTTGTGACTTTAGTAGGTGCACTCATGCAACCACACAGACATTGGATGTACCCATGAGGAATGTGCAGCCTAGGCAAGAGAGATTCATTCATTGCAGGGATTTCCATGAGCAGGGATTGTATAGAGGAGGCAAGTTGTTTGGAAGCATAAAATTGACACATGAATTTGTCAATTTTTGTATGACAGTGTGAGACGATGGTATATTGTACTGAGAGGTCTTGGATTAAAGTTTTGTATGATATTTTTTCATGATCCATGATATATACATAAGATATGATAGTGGCGTTTTTAGCTTTATGCTTTCCCGGTAAAACATCTATGTTATGTGTGATTGATCTTTCTTCTTGATATTGCAATTGGCGATCATGTTTTAAATTCCACAAGAATATTTGTAGAAGCGATTCTATATTTAATAGTGGCATATAACTGTTAGATCAGGAGAATCCAGGCAATACATAATTTGTATTAAAATTTCTACATGGTATAAGAGCACCTGAAATTGCAGAAGCTGAGCTTGTGACTGGATAGAATTTGAATTTGCAAAACAACTTTCATGGTGCTACAACTGATTCAAGATCGAAATGGATTTCAATGGATTGAGGTTAGAGTATGCACTCGAGGGCAACTCGAACTACATTTCTTGGAAGGATAGGATGGAGGAAGTACTCGAAGACAATGGCCTGAAGGAATTCATTGACAAATATGTTCCTAAGCTAGATGTTGCAGACACTGCAAATCTTGATGCATGGAAAAAGAAAGTAGCAAAGGCAAGGAAAGGGAAGGGGAAGAAATTCCATTCAAAATCCGAGTCTAAAGGAAAGAAGCTAGATTTGTCCAAAGTGAATTGTTTTCACTGTTACAAACACGGGCATCTTGCTACTAACTGTCCGTAGAAGAAGCATAATAAGAAGGCTGCTGGAGTTGCAGTTGGTGAGGCCCTGTTAAGCCCTAATATTGGATCATTACCC
>SNQJ01S0194455.1:0-17638 GCA_010110895.2 Picea sitchensis | reverse complement strand
TAAGTGGGGTAAAAGGAGGTTTCCCCATCGAAGAGGCTTATTATATGAAATTATCTCTTTTTCAAGGTGTTGAGTACTTTTTCTGAGGTTTTTCTATGCTATATTGATATTTGGTTCTTAACAAGCCCTTGCCTCACAATTTGAACTTGAATTCTCCTTGATCGCATGCATGGCGTCAAGTGAACTGGGATCGATGTGGTATTTGGATAATGGTGATTCCTTCCACATGACATGAGATAAGGATTTTTTCAATGATTTGGAGGAGAAAGATCTCAAAATGCATATAGACATGGGAAACGATGGATGATACAGTGCAACTAGCATTGGTACCATTACCTTTCAGAGGGAGTTAGGCAAACCATTTCAATTGAAATATGTTATCCATGTTCCAGTTCTGAAGAAAAACTTGGTCTCAGTCACAATGTTGGAGGAAAGCGGCTATGACATTGTTTTCAGTGATGGAAAAGATTTCCTACGACATAAAACAACGGGTCAAGTCAAGAAGATAGGGTTTTGAGTTAAGAATCTCTACAAGATGGAGGTAGATGGCTACACTTCCATGATGGGAAAGGAAAAAAAAAGTGGTGAGCCAGGATGAGGGCAAATTATGGCACAGGAGATTGGGCCATCTTCATCATGGAGCCTTGAAAATCTTGCAACAAATATCTACTGGAATTCCAATGAGAACACTTTCTTAGTTAGATTAGTGCAAGGGTTGCACCATGGGGAAGTATGTAAATTCAACCTTTCATGAAAATGAGAACCATGCTTCGGTGATCCTGGAGAGATTTCACACAGATGTGTGTGGACTATTCTTGGTTTCTTCAACAACAAACCATAAGTATTATGTTATTTTTGTTGATGCCTTTTCTCATAAATGATGGATCTTCTTCATGCAGAAGAAGGATCAAACATTCTCAAAGTTCTGTGAGTTTAAAGCATTGGTGGAGAAAGAGTTGGGGAAGTAAGTGAAGGCTCTAAGGAGCGATAATGGTGGAGAATACATCTCTAATGAATTCAAATACTTCTGCAACAAAGAAGGAATTCGAAGAGAACTCATAACACCTCATAACCCACAACAAAATGGGGTCACGGAGAGGAAGAACAAAACGATCGTGGGTGCAACACGAGTGATGTTGCATGATGAAGGCCTACCAATGCATTTGTGGGCGGACGCATGCAACACTATGGTTCATGTGAAAAAACGTTTTCCTCATAGAGTACTTGGCATGAGTACACCTGAAGAATCTCTCACTGGTAAGAAACTTGATGTTTCTCATTTTAAGATTTTTTGCTCATTTGTTTATGTGCATGTGACCAAGAATGCCAGGAAGAAGATGGAGCTAACTGCTAAAGTTGGGATATTTTTGGGGTACACAGAAACACCCCATAATTATCGTGTGTATTTTCCTAATAGTAAGATGACTATTATGCAATGGGATATAAAATTCGATGAGGGGAAAGTCATGCGGTTGTCGCTTGAGAGGGAGATAGACTTGCATGGAGAGGAGGAATTGTTGGTTCCCAAAGATGAGTCTCAAGATGTGGATCAACCACATGAGGAGTTTCATGGAGTGGAGGAAGCCACTCATGCAGAGCCATCCATTAGAAATGGAAGAAATCACACCACGAAAGCTGATAGGTTGAGACTATATGCTGCACAGAATGTAGGAGCCCCTACTTCACAGTGCAGATAGAGATAGTCTCCTGATCAATTTACTAGATACATGGATCTCATGAGAAACTGTATTGTGACTGAACCATCTTTATTTTAGGAAGCAGTGCAGGATGCCCCTTGGTTTGATGCAATGGTGGAAGAGTATGACTCCATTGTAAAAAACAGTGCATGGGAAATTGTCCCAAGACCGGTCGATAAATCAATGGTAGGTTCGAGATGGATCTACAAGGTAAAGCAAGGTGTTGATGGGAGTGTGGAGAAATACAAGGCCATATTTGTGGCTTGGGGCTTCTCACAGATCGAGGGGATAGATTATGAAGAAACCTTTTCACTTGTCACACAATATTCTTCCATAAGATCCATCTTTGCACTCTCAGGGCAGATGGGCTAGTGCATGCATCAAATGGATGTAAAAACTGCATTTCTCAATGGGATCATTGAGGAAGAGGTGTACATAGAGCATCCTGAAGGATTTGAGATCTTCAGCAGCAAGTCGCATGTGTTCCGACTCAAAAGAGAGTTGTATGGGTTGAAGAAAGCACCCCGTGCTTGGTACAGTTGGATAGACAACTATTTCACTGGACTAGGATGCACCAAAAGTGAAGAGGATGTAAACCTATACCAAATTGTGGTGGAGGGTAAGCTTTTAATCATTGTTCTTTATGTTGATGATTTAATACTAACCGGTAATGAGCAGCTAATACACTCATGCAAGGAGGACCTTGCAAAGGATTTCGAGATGAAGGATATGGGCCTCCTTCATTATTTCCTTGGATTGGAAATATGGCAGTGAGATGGTGAACTTTTTGTGTCTCAAGGAAAGTATGCAGGGGAGATACTGGGTAAGTTTCACATGGAAGGCTGCAAATCCATGGATACTCCTCTTCAAGTAAACTAGAGGAAATAGGATTCTACTTCTGGAGAGGTAGTGGATGCTAATATATATCGACATTTAGTGGGTTCACTAATGTATCTAGTGAACACGAGACCGAACATTTTCTATGCGGTTAACCAACTCAGTCAAGTGATGGTTAATCCTACCAAGCTCTTTTGGAAGGTCGGTAAGCATGTCCTGAGATACCTAAGGGGAACATCTAAGTATGGCTTATGGTACAGACAGATAGGTGAGGTGAAGTTACATGGCTTCAAAGATGTAGATTGGGTGGGAAGCCCAATGGACAAAAAAAGCACACCAGGGGGGATCTTTAGTATCGGATGTACAACTTTTTCTTGGTACAACAGGAAACAAAGATCCATGGTACTTAGTTCAGCGAAAACAGAATACATGGCAATGAGTCAAGCTGCATGTGAGACTATTTGGATGAGAAAGATCTTGGTTGGTTTGTTTGGTTCTCATTTAGATCCGACAATGATTCATTGTGATAATCAGAGTTGCATTAAACTCTAGATTAATATTGTGTTTCATGATATATATAAGCATATAGATATCCGGTATCATCATATCAGAGATTGTGTGAAGCGAAAGATTATTTTTCTTTAGTACATTCCTATGGAATATCAGGATGCAAACATTCTGACGAAGGTGCTCACCAGGAGAAAATATGAATACCATAGAGATAGGATTGAGGTGAAGGATAATCTCCTTCTTGTTGAGAGGGAGTGTTGATATTCAACAAGAAGATCCTAGTGAAAATTATGCACCTACACTAGGATGGAGCCTCAGGCTATTTTTAGGTGGAAGTCTATTTATAGATGATGTTCTATTTATAGATGTATGTCGACTATTATTATCCCTTAATAATAGTTGGACAATAAATATTAATCTATTCTCAATGTGCACTTGTAAATAGTTAACTGAAGTGGAAAATCAGTTAGCTATAGGAAATTTGAGTTCAAAGGTTGGTTGGTTGGACATGCAAGTCAAATTAGTTGTAACCGAGTGATTCGAAGTTGTAACAGAGTTGGATGTGTAGTTATGTGAGTTGTAAAGTAGTTTAACTCAGTTAAGTGAGTTAAACTCGGTTGTACTAGTTGTAACTGAACTTACACTAGTGAGAGACCAATGAATTAATTATTAATTAATTCACAATCAGTGGTCTCACATGCAACTGAATATTTACCACTGTTAACTACATGTATGTCAGATCCAATGGAGACCCAGTTGAGATAACATGTGAAAGGGATAGTTTGACTATTAGTTGTGACTTTAGTGGGTGCACTCATTCAACCACACACACATTGGATGTTCCCATGAGGAATGTGTAGCCTAGGCAAGAGGGATTAATTCATTGCAAGGATTTCCATCAATAGGGATTGCATAGAGGAGGCAGGTTGTCTAGAAGCAGAAAATTGACACATGAATTTGTCAATTTTTTTATGATAGTGTGAGACGATTGTATATTGTACTGAGAGCTCTTGGATTAGAGTTTTGTATGATATTGTTTCATGATCCATGATATATACATAATATATGATAGTCAGGTTTTTATCTTTATTCTTTTTCGGTAAAACATGTGTGTTATGTGTGATTGATCTTTCTTCTTGATATTGCAATTGGTGATCATGTTTTAAGTTCCACAAGAATATTTGTAGAAGCGATTCCATATTTAACAATGACATATAATTGTTAGATCAGGAGAATCCAAACAATACATAATTTGTATTAAAATTTCTACAAACAAGGGGTTGTATAGTATGGAGCTAGGCTAATGATAGATCTTCTTGTTATTTGTGCCATTTATTTATTGAAGTGAATAAGTGGAAAAACTTGATCTGTTTTTAAAGTATTTCTTTGCAAAAGGAAAAAATATTAATAACTCACCGAGAAAGTCTAGTTCTCAAGAAACTCAAGATGGAAGATATATTTGTCATGACGATGTGGGTGTCCGATGGATATAAAGTTATTAACCCTTATATTGATCTACACTTTTTTTTTATGTGTTTTATGGATTGATAGGTATTTGTAAGATCGTTTTATCACTTTTATAACTATCAAATCTATTTCTTAGTAAAAATTCTCCTTTGTATTTGAACCAGTGACCTCCAAGAAGGAAACACATGTTCTCAACCATTATACCCACTCAGGAGTATCTACCCTATGAATAATATAGAATTAGAAAGTTCGTTTTCTAAAGTTCATTTGCTAAAGAGTTTATGTTTATTTTGTAATCATTTTAGGTGTTGAATAAATTTAAAGTTAAGAATGATCTATGTTAGCCATATTTCAATAGTGTTAATTGGTTAATATATCCTAACAAGAAACCACTATAGTATAATTAATTAATCACAATAACCATCGTATTTAAATAACAACATTCAAATTATACAATGAAGTTTGAAAGTAACTTGATTATAATTGGAAAGAATTGATCCAAGTGGATATCAGTGGCTGCCCACCTAATCCAACTGGCTCACATACAACTTTCATCTTGGTAGTTTTATTGTTTATCTTGGCATTTCACTTTATAGCTCTTTGGGCTCGCCATAGTCACGCTGTTAAAAAATTCATAGCGTGGATAAAACATGTGTAGTCCTAGGATAAACCTTTGCAATGGGATATCATGTGCCTAAAACAAAGACCATATGCAAAAGTTACAACCCCAAGAAGTTGATGTACCAACTTACCCCATCGGTGCCTAGACGACTTTTGGTGCTTCATATCCTAGGGTTATTTTTTTGTATGTCTATGGTTTTCTCATTACTTATTGATGCTAAAAAAATCTTGGAGGCCTTATTGTAATGTGCTCAGACGAATTCACGTAGCCACCACATCTCTTCTCAAATATTATCTACCACCATTCGAGCAAGATTGTTCATTCTATTTTTTTACAGTTTCAACATATTTCCTTATTGAATATAAATCAAGTTTTACTGTATCTTTGTGATAATACTATAGATTTGTATTTCATTTCGTTCCAATCATAAATCTGGATCGGTGGTATCAGAGCAATATGCTCCTTGTCATTCTTAGTGCATGTTCCCTATGAGGTTAGGGTATAGAGAGTTGGGTATCGAACTTGTTTCTCTTCAGGACAACTTATCTCGCACCCCCAAGATAATTTCCATGGAGGGAGAAAATAAATACGACAGGACAGGAGATCCTTTCAAAAAATTTCTCAAGGAATCCTTTGAGCGACAACAGAACGAGATGATGGATAAATTTTAACAAATCCTTCGACGACTGCCAACAAGAAACACATCTTCCTTGAGTGGATGCGCCACCCCCTTAAAGGTACAAATCAATTTTTATATTCCTATATTTGAAGGTTAGATAGATGTAGATGCTGTAGAAAAATGGTTAAATATGCTAGAAGGGTATTTTAATGTCCATAACTTTTGAGATAGAGAAAATATTACATTTACATTCCTTAAGGTTGTTCCCCATGTAAAAGATTGGTGGGAGACTTTCTATGAGAAAAATGGGGGAATCTCCATTATTTGTTGTCACAACCACCTAGGGTTCTTTTAGGGATGTTATTAAGGAGCAATACTACCTTGTTGGAAGTTATGACAACTTATATAAAAAATGGACCACACTACGGCAGGAAATGGACCAAACAATGTAAGAGTTCACAAATGTCTTTCATACCTTGCACGCCAATCTAAGTATCAGAGACTCTAAGCGACATCTAGTGCTCAAGTACTGTGGAGGTTTGCATAGATACATCTAGAAAAAAATGGAGTGTCTTGACATCTCATGCTAGGGCATGACCTATTGGTATGTTGTCAAAATAGAGCAAAAACGTAAAAAAAAGACGTGAAAATTTGGCTCTTCGAACTCCTCACAGCAGAAGCATGGAAAGGGCATCCCCAACCCATAGAACAAAGGAAAGAGAAAGGATGGAAAACCTCAGGAAAACCAGTCTAAGTCACAAACAAATAAGGACAATGGGAAGATGAAGAAAGACATTGGGAAGTGGTGCAAGTTCCATAAGAGCCCTTGGCATAACACCATTGAATGTCACTAAAAGAATTCATTGGTGGATGAGGTGAAATCATCTGAATTAGATATGGGTTTCGACTCTGATTTAGAACCAAAAAAAGGGAGATGAATCATTGACACAGAAGGAGAGTGCCTCTTTCATTCACAAATTCTAGTGAAGGGTACTCCATTGCACTTGATCGTTAATAGTGGTAGCCATAAGAACCTCATCTCAACTGAGGTCATCAAGAAATTTTCCCTTCCAAAAACAACACACTGACACTTGTACACCATCAGATGGCTCTACCAAGGAAGTGATCTTTGCGTCAACCAATAAGTGATGTCTCCCCCCTTGAAATTTGTGATTTTCTCTTGGGACAACCTTATTTATGGAAACATCATGTTGTATATGAGTCTAGGCCTTGTAGTGTTATTATTACTTTGGACAAGAAATTGTACATGATACCCAAGGTAGTCCCACCTACTTCCATTTCCTTGATCCCTGCCAAACAATGCACAGAGGTCAGCTCTCATAGGTCAATAATTTTTTTTTTTTCATGATTCATGCTCAAAGTGAGTGGGAGGTCACTGCCACATCTATGGCCTCTGTGGTAGGTCCCTCCATGCAGTAGAAGAAAGTGGATAAGGTCATGGAATAATACAAATACATATTTCCCTCACCTATTGGGGTACCTATGCACTGTCATGTCAAGCATTCAATTGATATGAACCCTGACACACTACTAGCGAATGGGTCATTCTATCACTGCTCTATGTTAGAAAATGAGGAAATAAAGCATTGGATCGAAGAGCTGATAAAAAAGGGGCACGTCCGACCAATCTCATCACCTTGTGGAATCCCAATCGTGCTTATGAAAAATAAATACAGGACCTGGCGACTCTACATCAATTACCGTGCCCTAAATAAAATTATAGTTAGGAACCGATACCCAATTCCCCGAATCGATGATCTCGTTGACTAGCACAAGGGGGCCAAATACTTCAGTAAGATTGATATGAATTTTGGTTACCACTAGGTCCCAATAGACACTACAAGGAAGATACCTTTTAGCGAAGGTTATAGAGAAGGTTTCTAGTGTTACAAAATTGGCAAAAATTATCAAAAAAACCTTTGCTACAACATCTATTTTCGATAGCGGATGTTTTTGTAGATACTATAAAGGAACTTGATTATAACTAAAAATATCTGGGCAGATGGAGGTGCTAGTGGATGTTTACAAATTGGTGTGTTTGTATGCGAAATAAGAACCAGTGCGTACATACACGTACCACACCGATGCTATAGACTTAAAGTCAATCACTAAATAAGTAAATAGAAAGCAGTGAGGAAGTCAAATATTTAAGCATCAGTGCATTTGTCTTATAAGCACCGGGTATTTAACAATAAAACGCACTTGGAGAGTTAAAAATAATTAAGCATCAAAGCTTTCTTCTTAGAATGAACCAGTGTGTTATTAATAAGAAGGCACCGATGTTGTATAAAATAATTTATCATACTGGTTCATTACCTAGAAAAACCCCTCTAGTGCCTTAAAAATAGAAAGAACCGATGTTTTTTAGTAACAAACAAACGTTGATGTTTATCAATAACACAATAGCACTAGTGTGTATTAATAACATAAATGCACCGGTGCTTATTAATAATACTAAAACATCATTGCTTATTAATAACACAAAAGAAACGGTGCGTCGTATAAGCTTAACTCACCAAAGGCCAATTTCTTAATATAATTTTGTGTTATTAAATAAATATTGAAACCAATGCTAATTGATTACATAAAAGCATCGATGCAAATTTCATATGAAACACACCGGTGAGTTTTAATATTAAATTCACCGATCACCGATGAGATTAATATTAAAATACACCAAGAAACATCGACTTGTGATAGTGCAATTATTGTTATTTTTTACTTCCATTATTTATCAAAACATTTACATATATCTTATATTTTTATTAGTGAATTTGGATATGATGTTTGGATTAATTTGTTATATCATCATATTTTGCATCTCTTCATTATAATATTTAGTCATCCATATATTTAATCAATGATGTAACATTTCACAATGACATTGGACAATGCAATAGAATAAATTAAAACATATTTTATTATATGAATAAGAGGGTCTTTGTCATAAAAAATGGGACACTTATCAGAAATCCCTTGTTTTTCAATTGGGACACTATGTCCATTAAATTAAACAAAAATATATGATTTCCATAGACAATTATTTCAAAAAAATACAATTGCAACTTGCGTTGATATCCATATATATTTTTAATGTACCCCAAATTTCACTAAAATTAAAAAAAATTGATCAGGGAACTAAAGTCTATAAATCAACAAACTGTTTGTGACACATGAGAATATTCTCTTATATATATATAAGAGAATTTTTGTATGCATAATTGTTTTTCTCTGATGGACTATCCATTGTAAGAGTCCATAAGAGGTTTTACTGTCCAACAAAACTTAATATTTCTAGCATTAAAATAAATCATACCATTTTCATTCGACTAACTCATAATCTAATTTACCCTACTACTGAACTTAAATTCATACATTTGACTGCACTGTTAAATTGGTAACTATGACTACCAAGGTCGATAGCATAAGGCCCATCACATAACATATTAGGGTTACCTCATACCCATGTTATCCAAACTATTGAATGCCATAAATATGYTATAATTTAAGTTAGTTGTATTATGTTAAAGATATTCATGTAAGAAAATGATTACACTAGGTTATGACTCTAGTGAACTAGGATACATCATTGTCCTAGTCCAGAGTCCACGTGCTATGGTAATTAACGTATCCACACCATAACACTCTCCACGGTATAACATTTTATGATGAAAATCCTTCCCATGGTATAAGGGTTTAAGTTTGAAATGGAACACAATTTACACACTATGAATGAAGTCAAACCCAGCGTGCATGTTAATGCTATCCACCTGACACCTGGTTAAACCTATCCAACCAAAATTTAAGTGGTTCAAAAAGGAAAAGAGGTGGATGACAAGTCAGGGTTGAACCTATGTTGTTCTAGCCTGTATGAATTTATATTCCGTCCAACCCATTAATGGTGATAGTTCTATCCAGTACCCTCCAGAACTGTCACTATAGGGAAGCACCCAGTATGGGCTCGCCAGTTCCGTCATTCACATGGTAGGAATGTGGGTTGTATAGTTAGTCTTAATCCTCTAGAGAGGGGCTCTAGGTATCATTCATGCTTCGTAGTTTCCTCCCTTTGTTTTGTAAAACATTTTTCTCAGCACTCTATGCGAGTGACGATTGCATTTGGCTCTGTGATAGCATTTGACCCTGGTGAAGAGTGGTATCAAGGGAACTCTGGGAAGTCTCTCCATAGGTATGGTAACTACATTGTTATCTCCATAATATAGTTTAACCAAGTTCTTTGGAGTTATTTGTTTCCTTTGCAATTGTGCTCTGTACCACCTATTATTCTTGCAACATAATATGTTCACTGTGTAACATATTTTCTGAAAGCGCTCTGTGTCTAGTGAAAAGGGTTTTTGAGTAAACATTTTGTAATGGGTGCATACTTCATTTGTTGTATAACGCCTTCTTTGTCTATACAATGTATGCTCTCTGTGGAATATCTTCTCTGTCTATGCAATGTATGTTCTCTTGGAATATCTTCTCTGTCTATGCAATGCATGTTCTCTATTTTCTTTGGTCTGGGGATAAAAACCAAATGATACTGCACCTTTGGATGTGCTCGTCTCTGGTTCCATGGTGATAATTATTTTACCTTCATGTTAGGTAAATCCCTTTGAATTTTAACACTTGGGTTTAGTGGTTGTTATTATGTTTTCTCCTATGTTGGATATCTATCTTTAAACCTGTATCTTAGGGTTCCTCCCCTGTTAAACTATGGTCAATGGGGTTACAAGTTAAACTCTCTGCAATTTTCTCGTGCGGGTTTTAAGTCTGTACAAATTCATTATAATCTGCAACCTTTGTCTTGGAGTTGTTGTGTAAGAAATTTACCGTTGGTTTGGGACCTCTACATGAAAAGAATGGATGAAAGTCATTGTTGCAAGGTTATGTTATTAGCTCTTACATTTTAATGCCTCGCTATATCCTTCACAATGTCATACAATTAGTGGATACATTTGAGACTTATGTTATTTAACTCTGTAATATAATTTCATAATTGCGCTCTGTATTTTAAATGGAACGGTTATAACCTTTATTCGTTGAAAAACAAAAGTGACGCTTCTTGTATGAAGACAATGGTTAAGGAGTATCCTTGCCAATAAGGAAAACATGCTCTATCTTTGTTAAAACACCCATGACTTTTCAACCCTTCCCTTTTAAAGTTAGCTCGATTGTTATAGTTCAATATTTCTACATTTTTGAGAAAACAAAAATCCTTCTACAACTCTGCTTAGAACAAAATAAGGTCTTCTTAATTTATTATAACCAAGGTTTTCATTCAATTTTAATAAAAGAATTAGGTCCTCACTGAAATATTCATACACCCATATTGCTTCCTTTGTGCCTCTTTGGTGCTTCACGATTTAAAATTATTTCTATGTTGATTACGCATATATATGTATATATATCCATATCATATTTTGTAAATCTTTATCCTTACTTCATACTTTAATGCTTCATTTATTGTAAGTTTTATCCCGCCTATGTATAAAGGTAGATCTGTTTTAATATGTTAGTTCTCCACAATAGTCTTTGGTCCTCTGTATGAAGTTTGGGTATTTTCTCTGAAGTAATACTTGGTGGTTATTATAACCCTACTCTTGATTACCGCCTATATTCTTTTTGTATATCTTCTCTCTATATTTTTAAACTACATGATATCAAAGTTACAAAACCTAATTAGAAGTTTGTCTATGTTTTATTACTTATGCGAGTAAATAATTTCACATGTATATAAACTGATGATAGGTCCCTTTGTCTTGCAAGGGAACCCATCAGATGGATTACACACCCACTTCCCCCTCTTGGGTCATGGATCCAATACTTCACAATGCAATGATGACCCTCCAGTATTTAATCATGATCTCAGATAAGTATGCTTTAAATTTCTATTTATCTTATTCTTTAATGTTGGTACAATAGTAAGTTACTAATAATATTGCATTACTCCTTTGGAGGTTGGGAGAACAGAGCGTGCATTTGGTGAAGAAGATTGTCCTGTTAAGTTCCATATTTCTTCCACCAATCCATGCGCACTCACAGACAATCCATGTAGTCTTTTGAATCTCTGTTTAGACTAGCTATGGAGTTTTTGTGTCTAAGGAAATCAAATTGTAACATTTTGGTCAACGACATTTTGATTGTAATAAATTAATTTTTGGCATATATTCTACAATTCAGTGTATCAAATATCTTTCTTGGATCATAGATGAAGGAAAGTATTTGGGGACTCTTATTCTTTATACTTAGCATAATAGTAGAACAACAATATAACATGTTTATAATGGCCAAATGCACGTATACACATTTTTTCTATATATAGACACACACACACACACACACACTAAACACTTATACTTCAGATAAAAACACCACTCTGGGTATTATTAAACAGTGGTAAGCCACAATCTAACATGGTTGTACAATCCATTTTAAACTGATTTTACTTATATGTATAAAATGTAAAAGATTTTAACAGCCAAATAATATCCATAATATAACATCAACAATAAAATACACAGATGAGATATATATTTGAATATTGTTGTTGAGAAACAAATGGAACAACCACGTTCCACCCAACTGTAGAAACAAAACAATCACGATTACTTGTCCTGATCACCCCCTAGCCTTACCATGACTCCATAAGGGCGAACTGATTTATCCTCCTTATCTACTGTCACATTCAACATATCAGAAAATGATTTTCCTCACACCGGATGTGATCATAAAAAAAAAACAATTTTCAATCCCCAACATACTAAGAAGTGTCTTGCCTCCCACATATGTTGTATTTATCTTGTGATTAGGTATTTCCATTCCTTTCCCTCCTTGGGAAATTCACAACTTTACAAATCCCTAATTTTTAGGGGTTTCTAGTGGCCAAATTCAACTTCCGACACTTCTAAAAATCAGTTCTAAGTTAACTCAAACATGTTCCCCCCTCATGGAGTCATAGTGATTTATTTTTAACCTAGTTGTTCCATTTGTCTTTAAAAAATTAATTTATCAAAATTTTGTCTCATACATGTATCCAACAAAAGAGGATAGTTGGGAAAGTCAAATGCTTTCCCAACAATCATAAAATAATAATTACATAATCCAAAATTCTAAATTTAGATTTTCCGTAATTGGAAATTTATTTCTAAATTCAACATGGAATTTAATTTCTAATAATTTGAGGATATCACATCCTCTCCCCCTTAAGTACAACATTGTTCTCAGTGTTCAATCATCTCTTAGAACAAGATTGGATAAGATTTCTACATATCTTCTTCCAATTCCCAAGTGCCCTCCTCAGGACTAAAGTGCTTCCCTTGCACTTTTACCTAGGCGATGGCTCTGTTCCGAAGTGTTATTTCTTTCCTATCCAGAATGCACTGAGGTTCCAATTGGAACTCTCCTTATGGTTCCACCTGCACCATGTTCCAATCAATTATGTGATTAGGATCATGAATATATCTTTTCAATAACGAAACATGGAAAAAATTATGACCTTTTTAATTTGTAGAAAGTGCCAGTTGATATGCCATGGGTTCGATTCGAGTTAAAATTTGCGTCAACTTGGAACAAATTCCTAGCTTTAGAGAGATTATTCTTTCTTTGAATTTTAGATATACATGTTCCCAAATTTTGAACTTATGATTTCTTCTTTTTAGATCTTCATATATTTTCTGTTGGTCTAGTGCCTCTTTCAAGTTTTGTTGTACCATTTTTACCTTTCTTTCCATTTCCTGTAACATTTCTAGTCCCTCCATAATCCTTTTAATTGGATTATCCCAACTAATCGGGGTTGTGCATTTCCTTCCATATAATACTTCGAAGGGACTCATCTTAGCTGATGCCTGATAACCATTATTGTAAGTGAACTCAACTAAGTGTAGATACTCTTCCCACTTAGTTGGTTTTGTTCTTACATACATTCACAACATGTCTTTGATAATTTGGTTTGCTTGTTTTGTTTGACCATCCATTTGAGGATGGTAACTTGTGCTAAAATTCAAATTAGTGTCCAAACTTGCAAACAATTCTTTCCAAAAATTGGATGTAAATTTGACATCTCTATCTAAAATCCCCATCTTAGGAATTCCATGCAGCCTAAAGATTTCTTTCATAAAAAATTCAGTGATATTAATTTCTTCGTAAGTAGTTTTCATAGGTATAAAATATGCAGATTTACTTAGTTTATCAATCACTATCATAATTGGGTCATTTTGTCTTTGAGTATTAGGAAAACCTATAATGAAGTCCATCAAAATAATTTCCCATTTCCATTTGGGTATAGGAAGAGGTTGTAATAGACCTGCAGAATGCTCGTGCTCAACCTTTACCTGTTGACAATCTAAACATTTAGACAAATATTCAACTCTTTCTTTTCTCATGTTAGGCCAATGAAACTATTTGCTTAATGTTGTTATTGTTTTATGGTATCATGGGTGCCCAAAATATGGATTTTTGTGCAGTTCATCAAGAACTGTCGTGTAATATCCTCAAATTTTTAGAAAAATAAATTCCATGTTGAATTTATAAATAAATTAGCATTTTTGGAAATTCAGATTTGGAAATAAATTTTCATTTATGGCCAATCCAAATTTAGAATTTTGGATTATGCAATTAATTATTTGGTGACTATTGGGAAAATATTTGACTTGCCCAACTGTCCTCCTTTGTTGGAAACATGTATGAGACAAACTTTTTAATAAATTAAATGTTGAAAAACAAATGGAACAACCAGGTTAAAATTAGTTTACTATGATTCCATGAGTGGGTAATAGGTTTGAGTTAACTCATAGCTGGTTTTTACAAGTGGCAGAAGTTGAATTTGACCACTAACAACCTCTAAAAATCAGGGATTTGTAAATATGTGAATTCCCCCAAGGAGGAAAAGGAATGGAAAGACCTAGGTACAAGATATATACAACATGTGTGGGTGGCAGGGTGTTGCTTAGTATGTTGGGATTGAGAAATGTTTGTTGTTATGAGACATATGGTGCAAGGAAAATAATTTTTCTGATATGTTGATGGTGTCTATAACTAAGGAGGATAATTAAGTTCTCCCTTATGGACTCATGGTTAGGCTAGGGGGTGATCAAGACAAGTGATTGTGGTTGTTCTATTCTATGGTTGGGTGGAATGTGGTTGTTCCATTTGTTTCCGAGCATCAATATTCAGATATGTATCTTAACTATGTATTTCATTGTTGATGTTAAATTTATGGTTGTTATCTAGTTATAAATATGTTTTACTTTTATACATATAAGTGAAATCTATTTAAGTGGACTGTATAGTCATGTTAGATTATGGATTTCCACTATTTAAGAATACCAGTATAAATGTTTATGTGAAGTAGAAATGTTAATATATATGTGTGTGTGTGTGTGTGTGTAAATAGAGAAACTGTGTATATGTGCCTATTGGCAGTTATAAATCTACATTCTTGATTGTTGTTCATTTTTGTACATAACAAAATATATCAGAAAGAAAAATATAAGGAGTCTGTATTGTTATTATGCTAATATGTTGAGTATAAAGAATAAAAGTTCCCATATACATTCTTTAACCATTATCCAAGAAAGATATCTGATACAGTTGGTATAGAACATGTGCCAAAATTTATATTTATTATAGTTAATAGGTCACTCACCAAAATGTTATAATTGGGTTTCCTTAGACCCAAGAAAATTCCATAGCTAGTCTAAACAAAGATTTAAAAGACTACTTAAAAATTCCGTGATTGCGCGTATGGACTGGTGGAAAATGGAACCAAAATACCTTTTGTGAGTAGGCCAATCTCCTCACCAAGTGCAATGTCCTTTTCTTCCAACCTACAAAAGAGTAAGAAATAGTATTAGTAAATCACTATTGTACAAACATTAAGGAATGAGATAAATAAAAGAGTCATTACTTATTTGAGATCCCGATTGATTATCAAAGGGCCATCGTTTCCTTGTGAAGTAGTCAATCCATGACCCGGGAGGGGAGGTGGGTGCGTAATCCATCTTATGGGTTCCCTCATAAGACAAAGGGACCCATCATCAATGTATAAACACGAGAAAACTAATTACTTGTACAAGCAATGGAAAAACATAAGTAATCTTCTAAGTTTATTTTTGTAATTTTGATATCCTGTAGGTTACAAATTAAAAAGAAGAGATTTATAAAAGTTCAACTGAAATAAAGGAACGGGTTTCCACAAAACAATAAGTATTATTTCAAATACCAAGCCAATACAAAATACCAAAGAACATTGTAAGGATATTAACTTATTAAAAACAAAGTTATCTTTTCACACATACGAAATTTCATCAAGTTAGGGCTTATGGTAAAGAAAGTATACAAATTTAAATAGTGATAAAGACACACAAAAATGCAATATGGAATAAGTTATAGATATGAGCTAAACATAATAAGAAGTTTAATCGTGAAACACCACAGAGGCGCAAAGGAGGTGATCTAGGTGTATAAATATTTCCAGTGAGAACCTTTTCCTTTAGAAGTGAATCGTGTTAAATGATTCTAAAACCCTGCGATTTCGTGCCTTGAATATTCACCGGATGAAGGGAAAATTATTGAATGTCACGTTTATGACCAAACAAGAGGATCCTGTATGTTAAAAAAAGTTGTCACATGCAAAAATTATCAAGATTATAAATGGATTTAATTATAACAGTTGAGCTAACATTAAAAAGGGTGTGGTTGAAATAGCCGTGGGTGTTTAATAGAGACATAGTACGTTTTACTTCTCTAAAAGGATCTTCTTTAACCACAATTTTCATGCAATAAGAGTTGTTTTCAAAAAATAAGGGTTTCAACCTTGCCATATAAATTACAAAGTGCAATTACGAATTATATATACATAGTTAGAGAATCAAAGTCTGAAAACGTATCCACTAAGCGTTTGAAGCTGTAAAAGCTACGGTCGGGTGTTAAATGTAAGGGTTAATAGAAGAAGCTTCATGGACTACAACCTTTTAACTACATTTAACACCCGACCGTAGGTCTGGGATTGGGAATAATGCCAACACCTTTTAACTACATTCAATATTGACCTTCACCCAGGTATTGTAATTACAGTGTCTCCTTACAGAGTAACCCTAGACAAAGGCTGTGGGTCTTTTACCCTGTGTAGTCTAAAAATCCGCGTGAATAAATATTACAAAGAGTAGTTATTTTAAAAATAAATCTTCCCACAGTGAAGCGAAATGCATAGACGAAGGATTCTCTTCATAGAAAGTAAGTATTGTAAACATACATATTATCCCATAGAGAGTAGTTATACACAAAAACTAATTTCTCATAGAATACATGATGCATAGATAGAGGAGAAAACCCACAGTGAGTACTTATACACAGAAACTAATTTCTCAAAGAATGCATGATGCATAGACAGAGGAGAAGATCCACATAGAGTACTTATACATAGAAACTAATTTCTCAGAGAACGCTTGATGCATATACAATGGAGAAAACCTACATAGAGTATGCTATGTTTATATACACAAAGGAAACTATTCTTCAAAGAATATTCACTGCATAGATAGAGGAGATAACATACAAGGAGTACATTGTATTTAAATACATAGAGTTTTTTTTTTTCGCAAGGAGGGATTCACACAGAGCACAACCGCAAGGGAACAACACCTGAACCACAAAATAATCCTTTTAAAACTATCGTATAGGGGTAATAGAGTAATTACTGTGCCTATGGAGATACTTCATAGAGAAGAATACTATCTGCAGGGCCGAATGCCATAACGGACTCGAGTGCTAACACCAGTGGCGAAGCATAAACATGGAAATTTACAAGTGAAATGAGACTCAAGAGAATAGTTACGAAGGGAGTAATGGCACATTGGATCCCTAGAT
>SNQJ01S0194454.1:0-17638 GCA_010110895.2 Picea sitchensis | reverse complement strand
ATGAATTCCTCGAGCCAATTGAACTATGAACAAAGCAAATCCCACTGATATGCAAACAAGAACGTGTAATCTTCCCACCTTGGAAGATAATGGAATTGGGAAATTAATGGCATAGATAACCAGAAATTAACACACTAAAGTGATTAACAAAAAGACCACTGCATTACCAAATCTTCCACAGTGTAATCTTCCCACCTTGGAACCTAATGGAACTGGGAAATTAATGGCATAGATAACCAGAAAATAACACACTAAAGAGATTAACAAAAAGACCACTGCATTACCTGAGATTGAATTCCCCGAGCGCATTGAACTACGGATCAAGAAAACCCAAGTGATATGCCAACAAGAGCACATAATCCCCCCACCTTAGAATTGGGAAATTAATGGCAGAGATAACCATAAAACAAGACATGAAAAGGGCTTAACAAAAAGACTAATCCATGACTGAAAATGAATTCTATATTTTTATTAATATTCTATATTTTTTTATATAAATATTCTATATTTTTATTAAATTTAGGAAACTTAAAAAAATAATTAATTAATGTTAATGAAAAGTGTCGATGCATTAATACCATTTCAACATACTATTTTTTATTTATTAAAGTTATTGGAAAATCAATTAGCATATTAATTTAACTCTCAATCATGTTTAGGGTAGATAAATTATATTATTAAAAAATTCCTCGTATCTTCAAATTATATAATAATAAATTTCCTAAGACATGCACTTCTTTTGAATTTTAAAGCATTTTGATTGGTTAATATAATATGACATGAAATTGGTATTAGGGTTTGGGGGCACATTTTTCAACCAAATTTCCTCTAATTAGAGACAAGTTATGACGTTTACCGCAATATCTCGAGTTAAATATTTGGAAGGTCTACAATTTCAACCTCTTTGTTCATACGATAAATATGAGAAGATGGAACACTAGCAGATGTTCCTATAAGAAAACAAAAAGAAGAAAGATTGAGATTGATCACTATGTAAATATTTGTAATTTACTAAATTCTTATTATTGTCACATTTTTCATCATTCTACATTGTTACTTTTTATATTCAACATATTCCTCTTGTAACTCTTTAACCATACTTTTGATTCATACTCTCTATGTTCTCAACAAACTAACTAAGTAAATTTCAAATGATCATATTAATCTTCGACATGTAGATATACATATTGTTGTGATCTATAAATTTTGTGTGACCTCTCATGACTGGGACCAACGTAGATCCATCTTAACCCTAGATCTATTAAGCATCGAGAGGGATCAAATCTCTCGAGGTGGAAACCTTTAACCTTTCCTCAAGTTTTGCACTCTAAAAAATGTTTTCACCTCGATAGATTGGATCCCTCTTGGTGCTTGATAGATTCAAGGTTAAGATGTATCTATGCTGGTATACTATGAAGTCAATTGTCCTTATTTTCTAATTATGTGGAAATAATTTATTTATTTAGTTACGATCTTCAGGATGGATGTTTTCACAATAAAATAAAATGAATGTGTGTTGTCGATATAAAAAAGTTTATGATATAAATGTACTTTTACATGAAATCAATAGTAAAAAGATGTATCATTGATTTATATTCAATATAACTATTTAAGGAGAAGATTGTGTTTGTGTTTATTAATTTAAGTAGGAATGAAAGTAAAAATAACTTATATGTTACAAAGTTTGGTTTGAGATATAGAGATTTTTTCTCAAGATCAATAATCTTACTTACACTAGATAAATGTTACAAATTTTGTGTTGAGACAAAAAGGTTTTTCTCAAAATCAATAATCTTGTTCACATTGAATAGGAGGAATTCTATTAGGTCCCCACCTACATAAAACACATGGTCAAGTTCACCCTCTCATATTAATATATGGGGGCCTTTCCTTTATTAAGAGAAAATATATATTTTTCATCCATACCTAATTTAATGATTCAAATATTATAAATCTTGGACAAGAGCTCTCAGTATCTAAAGCCATTACCCTTTTATATAGTTATTATTTCTAAATGATGATTTTTGTAATTTGAAAGTTGATAATTTTTTTTATTTTTCCTTTTTCCAATATTAATATATAATATAGAGAAAATGGGTATGTGACACTCTCCCTTCCCTGAAATATTTATGTGCTTGGTAACCTCGACCTCATATACATCCAAATTTCAATGTGAGATCAAACATTTTTTGAAATCAAATACTTCTAAAAAATAAAATGTTAAAACTCTTGTCTTTTCTCAAAATTTCAAGACACCATTTTTTTTTAATGATCATAAACATTGATGAACAACCAATGCCAATAAATTAATATATTTATGTGATTGGTAATCTCGACCTCATATACATCCAAATTTTAATGTGAGATCAAACATTTTTTGAAATCAAATACTTCTAAAAAAAATAAAATGTTAAAACTCTTGTCTTTTCTCAAAATTTCAAGACACCATTTTTTTTTTTAATGATCATGAACATTGATAGAACAACCAATGCCAATAAATTAATATATGATCTAAGAAATCCAACAAAAACATTATGTTAATAAGTTATTTTATATTCCAAAATAAACATTGAGTTGCATTAATCATGAGATGCCTCCAATATTAATGAATTAAATATCTCCAATTTTCAAATTACACACAATACTTCAATAAAATTTTCCATTAGAATTTGTACTTATATGTTTTAAAAAAAATGATAAGTATACATTTCACAAAATTTCATATCAAAACTCACCATAATATAAAACTTAAAAAAATGATAATTGTACATTTCACAAAGTTTCATATCAAAACTTACACAATATAAAACTTACTTCACAGTTTCATATCAAAACTTACTTCACAGTTTCATATCAAAACTTAACACAATATAAAACTTACTTCACACATTATATATATTTAGTTCATATCACACAATATGTATTAAGAGAATAACCAAATGTCTTATGGCTTTTATAAACCATATTACTTAAAGATTTTATTTTTGTTTTTAATAAAATAAACCTACCACCCCTTACCATAATATGATATTACCTCTATCACATTATCAATTAATACAATACGATTGTAATATAATAAAATAAACCTATCATAACTTACCATACTATGATATGTTTTCTCACTTTACAATTTAACATAATATGATTGTAATATAATATTTTGTCATTATCACTTTACCATTTAATATAATATGATTGTAATACAATATTTTGTCATTGATTTAGATTCATATTTTTGAGGATTGGAACATAACCACAACAAATTTATTACACATATACAATTAAATTTTAGAATTAATATAATCATGGTATTAGTGTTTTGATTTAAATATGTTTATAATCACAAAATTGTTTTAATATTTTTGTAGATTCATCTTAACTTTGGATCGATCATTCATTTAGAGGGATGAAATCCCTTGTGGTGATAACCTTTTTTAAAGTGGAAAACTTGAGGAAAGGTTTTCACCTTGAGGGATTTGATCCCTCTTGATGCATGAAAGATATGGAATTAAGATGGATATAAGTTCGTTATAGTCATGGTAGACGATGTCAAAACTTTAGATAATCATCAATACATACATGCATAGTTTTTAGATAAATTTAATGCTTTGAAATTTACTAAGTATCATTTTAAATTTAGAGAGTACTATTAAGTA
Organism: Picea sitchensis; assembly: GCA_010110895.2. Lineage (NCBI taxonomy): Eukaryota > Viridiplantae > Streptophyta > Pinopsida > Pinales > Pinaceae > Picea > Picea sitchensis. Next base: position 13,982 of record SNQJ01S0194454.1, on the reverse strand, counting down.
GGACACTTCAAAAGTTACATAAGGATTAAGGTGAAAAATAATAAAGTAACAATGTTCAATTATGAAGAAGATGAATAGTAAGAAAGTAATAGTATCCCTTTGATAAATAATAGATCCATTTAAACTATAGATATATCATATGATGAGAGGGATCAAATCCCTAGAGTTACAAAACTTTCCTCATGTTTTTTCAATATAAAAAAAGTTTTTTGGCTCAAGGGACTCAATCCATATCTATGTATGATAGATATGGAGTTAAAATATTATTGCATGAACCACGAACTTTAACCCACGATCAAAAAGTTTTCAATAATCTCTCAACAACTAACATTCATGCTTCTTAGTCCCTAAGGTGTAGGACAGTCGGTGACATAGTGTGTTTTTAAGGCGCTTCGTGATGTTAAAGTCACTGGTTTGAAACCTGCGGGGACAAAAAATGCATCCATGTTAAGGGTTGGTGTGGATCAGGTTGGGTGTGATCCCCAGGTGATTTTGACGGCTTAGATGCCCGTGAGTCGCGGTTTCTTAGCCACATGTTAGTCCCACATGTCACAGAAAACAAAAAAACAAAAAAAAGGAATTCATGCTACTTATTTGGCCTTAGATCAACATTAACATGTGCTCAAATTGCCTTTTCCTAGAACACTGAATTACCCTCTGTCATAGATAACTATGTGTGGAAACACCACTATGTGGATATACCTCTGTGTAGAAGCATCAATGAACACTACCGACGAGATTTGTCGTAGACAAGTCTGCGTGCTAAACTCAACAAATAACTTTGATCTTCCGCAGACAACTTTGATCTATCACAAAAAAATCTATGCATGTTACTCAACAAATAATACTAATGGTTCATAGACAACTCTGCATGAAGTTCGAAAAAAAATATTGATGTGTCGAAGATCATTAAAGGATGATTCCACTGCACCAAATCACGATTGTCTATTCCTACGAAGAAACATACTTAGAAAATTCTTTTAAACAAAGTTTTAGAACTTGGTTGTAATTAATTGCACACGTTCTTTCCTACTAATGCATACATTAAAATATCCAAGTGATGATATATTGAATGAAGTCAAAAGCATATACCAACAAATTAAAACACACAAAAATGGAGATCTCAATTAAAACATATCATAATTACATTGGTTCTTTTGGTCGCTCATACCTTAAACATACAACACACAAATTACTTTACACAGTTCTATGTCGCAACCTATCTATCCAAACTTTGTTTACTCTCCTTTTAAACTCTATTCTCCCCCTTTATCTAACCTTTGTATGACCTCTCTCACACATACTTCCGTTACATAAAAACAAGAGCTATATCTCTCAGGAATTCTAACAAATTCCTAAAAAACCTCTAAGGATTTCTATCAATCCCCTAACTTAGTATTTTGTTCGATTACATAGGAAAGCACTCACACCTTTCAAACCATAAAATCTTCGATACCTTCTAAATATATGATTCTAACTATCACAATTAAAAAAAAATTAGGGAACCAACTCCCTTGATAAAGGTTTATAGACCGATGTGGTCAATTCTTGATTTTACTACTAGATGCTCCTGCATAAGAATCCCAAGGAAGAAAAAAACTATTCATCTAGTCTTCAAGGTCTACACCATACTTTGAAATTTCCGTTGTTGTCATCCAAGTAGTAACATATGTTGGTTGACCTTTTCATTTGACAAAGTACTGGAAATACTCTTTGCCTTTCGTTTTCTCAATACCTTCATATCCAATACTATCTCAATCTCCTTTTTCACTACTATGGGTAGTTGTTTTTGCCACCCTATGGTCTGATCTCCATCATTTATAGGTTCATCTACTGAAACATTCTATATCTCCTTAAATGAATAAAAATATGCAACATTAAATATTGGATAAATTCCAACACCACTTGGAAGTTCTATTTCATATGCGTTAGGAGAAAGTTTTCTTAAAATTTTACATGGCCCAATATTTTTAAGTTTCAGTTTGTTATAGGTCCCTAGAGGAAACCTCTTCTTCCTCAGATATGGCATGACCAGTTCACCAAATTAACAATTCATTATCATCCTTCTCATGTCTACCCTCTATTTATATTGATGGTTTCTTTCTTGCATCTTCATCTTGGAATTTTCCTATAAATCTTGCATACTTACTGCAAAATCATCACCATCAACACTCATCAATTCTTGTTTTCTTAAATTTCTAAATTCATACACTCCCCTTGGATGCATTCCATACAAAATTTGAAATGGACTCATGCCCATGCTTCTATTTGGTGAGTCATTATATGAAAACTCAACTTGAGCAAGCATCTGATCCCATTGCTTGGGATTCTCATTTACAAATCTCCTCAAAATATTTTCTAGGCTTCTGTTTACCACTTTTATTTTTCCATTAGTTTGTGGATGATAGGAAGAGCTAAAACTGAGATTAGTACCAAGCTTCTTCCATAAGGTTCTCCAAAAGTGTCCCACAAATACCATGTCTCTATCTGAAAGTATACTTTTGGGTAAACCATGCAATATTACCACATCTCTAAAGAACATATTTGCAATATTTGTAGCATCACTGGTTTTCTTACAAAAAACAAAATGTGCCATCTTAGAGAATCTATCAACCGCAACATAAATTGAATCATTAAATATTCGTGTTATTGGAAATTCCCATCACAAAGTCCATACTCAATGCATCCCATGGCCTGCCTGGAATGGTTAGTGGTTGATACAACCCTGTATTTTGACTTTTACCTTTAGCATGCTAACAAATTCTACACTTTTCACAAGTTGAGTCACTTGATTCTACATACTAGGAAAAATATAAAAAATATTTACCTGAGCAAAAGTTTTATCTTGACCAAAATGTCCTGACAATCCTCCACTGTGATTCTCTTTGATTAGGTTCTCCTTCATTGAACACTTGGGTATGCACAAATTACTATTCTTGAATAACAATCCTTCATGTAGCATGTAGTCTAACCACTAACTTCTATTGTTGGAAAATGGATTTTCACAAGTTGCATAGGAATCTTTGAAATCTGCATAATCTTGATACATTTCTTTTAAACAAGGAAACTTTTAGGGGATAAATTTCGCCCATGGGCTATTTTTCCATGCTTTTTCCCAAAAAAATATTTACCATTCTAAAAATGATTCGCCCAGATTCTATAGGATAAAATTATTTTACCTTAAAAATCGCCAAAATTTTATACAAACTATATAAAATCCTTAGAAATTTAAATATTTTTACAAAAATACCGCCAAACATTTATAGTTGGAATATTAAGGACTAGTAAGATTCGCCAAGGTTACTACATTTTAAAATAAATTTCCTTCCTTAAAATTATCCCTGCAAGTTTTAAACCATCAAATCCTAAAGTGTTGTCTTGAAATTCGTGCAAAATTAAATTAATTATACTAAATGCATAAGCAACTTTATTTTCCTTACCACTTGTGTGTTTAATCACAAAGGAAAAATTATACAAAACATAAACCCACTTAGCATGCCTTTGATTTAAGTTTGGTTGACTACTTATAAATTGTAATGCATGATTGTTAGTGTACACAACAAATTCCTTGGGAATGAGGTAATGTCTCCATTTTTCCTGTGCCTTCACAATCGCATAAAACTTCTTATCATCAGATGAATATTTATATTTAGCCTCATTCAACTTCTCACTAAAATATGTAATTGATATTTGTTCTTGGCTCATGAAAACTCCTATTGTAGTCTCAATGGCATTAGTCTCAACTTGGAAAAATTACCAATGTCTGGTAAAGCTAACACAGGTTGTTCAGTGATATTTTTCTTCAAAATTTGAATATTTCAGTTAGTTTCCATTGTCCACTTGAATTGATTTCTACTCTCTTTGATAGTATCAATAATTGGATTACATAACTAACTAAGATTTCTAATAAATTTCCTACATAAGCTTACTAAACCATGGAAACTTCTTGCCTCATACACATTTCTGGGAGTAGGGAAACTTACTATTGACTGAACCTTCTCTGTGTCCATCTTCAAACCATCCTTAGATATCACAAATCCCAAATGTATCAAATCATTCTTCTTAAAACTACATTTCTTCAAATTTATCAACAACTTTTCTTTTTGCAGATTATTTAAAACCATTATGAGATGTCTTAGATGCTTCTCTATTGTTTTGTTATATATCAAGATATCATCTAAACATACTAACACAAACCTTCTAATAAATTATTTCAAAACCTCATCCATCAACCTCATAAATGTACTTGGAGCATTTGTGAGCCCAAAAGGAATCACCAACCATTCATATAGTCCACTATTAGTTTTGAAAGAAATTTTCCATTCATCCCCTTCTCTTACCCTAATTTGATGATATTCACTCTTCAGATCCATCTTTGAGAAGTACTTATCACCACTTAAATAGTCTAACAAGCCATTAATGTGAGGAAATGGAAATCTGTACCTTATATTAATCTTTTTGATTGCTCTTGAATCAATACACATGCACCATCCTCCATCCTTCTTTGGACTAAGTACCATTGGTACAACACATGGGATCATATTTTATTTCACCAATCCTTTATCCAGAAGCTCTTGCACTTGTTTCTTAATTTCTTCATTCTCTTGTGGGGTCAATATGTAGGTTTGTTTATTAGGAAAACTTGATCCAAGTATCATGTAAACATGATGGATAATACTCCTCAGAGGAGGTAAATCATTTGGTAAGTCATCCACTATAATATCAACAAATTCATCAATCATAACTTTAAATTTAACTTCCATAGGTAAATCATCCATATTTGTACTAGTGAGTATTACTTTTGGATTACCAATTAAGTCAAAATGTACCTCTTCTTCCTTAACTTCTTGCAACAGTTCCTTTACACTTATCAAAAATACACTTGGGCGAACTTCCTCTTTGTCTCCTTCATCTTGCAAAGGAAACAATACATTCTTATTCTCGTCCTTTTCAAGAGAATATGTGTTCTTCCTACCATCATGAATGCATTTTTTTTCATATTTACATGGCCTTCCCAACAAAACATGGAAGAAATCCATAGGCATTATGCCACATAATATGTCATCCATGTAGCCACCAATTTGAATTTCCACCTTACACTGCTCATTCACCAAAATCCGATGTCCTTTCTGCAATCAATACACTTTGTAGGGAGTGGGATGTGGTGTTATATTCAATCCCATATTCTCTACCATCTCAGTGGAAACCAAATTGTCTTTGCTACCACTGTTTATGACAACCTTACAACAATTTCCTCTTGAATTGCATACAGTTCTAAATAAACTCTTCCTCTAGGCTAGTTCATTAGTTTCCTTCTCTAACTTGAGCATAACTTTATTTGTCAACAATGATTCTCCTACCTCAGTAACTTCTTATTTTGTGACTACATTCACACTCTCTTTTGTAGCTTTTGTTATATTTTCAATTCTTTGACCTACTGATTTATTTCATAGACAGTCCCATGACATATGCCCAATATGTCCACATGTGTCACATTTGATTTATCTTCCTCCTCTACCTATGCCTCTAGATAAAAATATCCTGCCTCTTGATTCTCCTCCTCTTTATGGATGACTACTTGAGCTTGGGATTCCTCCTTCATCTCTTGGAGTCTGCAATCTTCCTCTTCCACTAGATTGTCCCTTGCTTCTTGTTGAACCTCTTCCCCTATCTTTCTGGCTAGTTGCTCCTCTACCTTCAAAGCTGCTTGGTAGGGAATCTTCAATTGTCTTCATGAAAAAAATACTAATTTCATATTGTATATCATACCTCAATCCATTAATGTATTTGGAAACTTTTTCAACATTGTCTTCAATATGAATAATTCTAATTGTCAACCTGTAAATTTCTTCTGTATATTCTTTCACAGTCATGACTTTTTGTATGAGATTCTACAACTATTTGAATACATTCAACTGGTAATACTTAGGCATGAAATTTAATTTAACTTTAGCAATCATTCTATCCTAATTCTTGAACTTGCTTTTCCCTTTTCGTCTCCTGAAAACTTGTAGTTCAACCCACCATAGTGTTGCATGACCTTTCAACCTTGTCACTGCATAATTTACCTTCTTCTCTTCATCTACATTTTCATAATCAAAATATTTATCCAGAGCAATAATCCAGTCAATCAATTCTTCAACATTTAAATTACCTTCAGATATTGGTACATCTACCTTTGTTCTGGCACCAACCTTTGTGACCACCGTGATCAACATTTCTTTTGTTGTTTCTTCTTCTTCTTCTTCCTTAGAGTTTGTTGCTTATTCACGTTCGTTGATATCTCCTATGTCGGGATCTTTCTTCATGGAAGTCTCCATGTCTTCCATCCTTGATTCAAATTATCTCACCTCTTGTTGCAATTATACAACTACAACTACTATGCCTTGACCTCTTCTGATGGGTTCCATATTCTTTTTCTTGATGAGAACACTTATTGTGTATGCTCTGATACCAAAAATGATGGCGTTAACCACCAAATTCAACCCACGATCATAGAGTTTTCAATACTCTGTCAACAAATAACATTCAAGTTGCTTATTTGACCTTAGATCAACATGAAAAAGTGCTCAAATTGCCTTTTCCTACATCGTTGAATTGTGCTCTGTCATAGATAACCTTGCTTGGAAACACCACTACATAGATATACCTTTGTGCGGAAGAATCAATGAATAATACCAAAAATATGTTTCGCAAAAAACTCTATGTGCGGAACTCAACAAATAATACCAATGTGTCATAGACAACTATGATCTGTTGCAGACAACTTTGCCTGCAATACTCAACAAATAATACCAATGATTCAAAAACAACTTTCCATATAGTTTGTAAAACAATACCGATGTGTCATAGATCATTAAAAGGTGATTCCACTACGCTAAATCATGACTGTCTGTTTCTGAGAAGACGAATACTCAGAAAATATTTTTAAATAGAGTTTTAAAACTTGGTTGGAATTAATTGCACATGATATTTCCTGCAAATTCATACATTAAAATCTCCAAGAGACAAGATACTGAATGAATTCAAATGCATATACCAACAAATTAACACACAAAACTAGAGATCTCAATTAAAACATATCATAATTACACTGGCTCTTTTGGTCGCTCAAACCTTAAACATTAAAAATCTCTTTCCACTGTTCTATGTCGCACCCTATATATCCAACCTTCATCTACTCTCCTTATAAACTCTACTCTCCCTCTTTGTCTAACCTGTCTCTGACCTCTCTCACACATACTTCCACTACATAAAAACAAGAGCTAGATCTCTCGAGAACTCTCACAAATTCCTAAAAAACCTCTAAGGATTTCTATCAATCCCATAACTTAGTATTTTGTTTCTATTACATAGGAAAACACTCAAACCTTTCAAACCATAAAATATTCGAGACCTTCTAAATATATCATTCTAACTATTACAATTAAATGAAAAATTATGGAACCAACTCCCTTGATAAAGGTTTATTGACCCATGTGGTCAATTCTCGATTTTATTGCAAGATGCTCCTCTCTCTCTCTCTTTCTATATATATATACACACACCTAATTCTTATGCATTTTATCATTTTTGAAATCATTGCAATTCTATGATTGCTCTATATCATTTTTTATTATATCATCTTTGAAATCAATATACTTTATTGTTTTGTGTTATATTATTGTTGAAATCAATGTAGGTACTCAAGGATTGAAATTGCATTCTTTCTTTGTTTCCATGACTGGAACATTATATCAATAGTGTAAACATCCACCTCCTAAATTTTGAAACTTTCTTCTTTTGGATAACTTATTAAGTCTCTAGGTCCTCTTCCAAACAATGAGACCACTCTATTAATGCTCAAATGTTTGATACAATGATGAATTACAATGAAAAAATTGAAGACACCCTTCAATTATGCTACTCAATCCCATAAACATAGGTTACCACTGAATTCCTCATGAAATTTTGAGAAAAATGAGTATAAACTTGACTATGTTCTGAACAAGTGCTTAAAGACCCCATTTTGCACACATAATGAGACTATGGTTCTCATACATAGTAAATGGAACTATGACTTTCATACACATAAATTTATCACATAACTTATATCACCATCGTATTCCTCTCGACAAACCGAGAAAAATGAGTATAAACAGCCTACACTTCTCTCAAAGAGTCTCAAAGCTCAAAATATCATGAGCACAAACTATTGACATGAAAAACGATGAAAAGGTACAACTTCTGGTAAAAACCCTACCTCAGGATTCATGCCAGATATTTTCATTCCATTCCATGTTGTCATATAGTGGTCCATATCTAGGTTTATATAGCGTAAGTCAACCATCCAAACCCCTATATGCTCGAGCTTCATTAATCTAAATTTAAATACATTTATTTTGGTTTTTTATAACAAGCATAACTTGTGGTGCATTGGTAAGAGCGTATTTATAAGTCATTGGGATATTCCCCTGAAGTTTATGGGTTCAATTCCCATCTGACCCAATGAAATTTGTTCCTTTATCCATTATAGGCCAATTGGAGAGTGCCACATGGAACTCTTTGGTTGGTCCACTTGTTGCACAGTCAGTGCTTTCTTCAGCTGCCACCCATCTACCACATCATCATCTGACTTCACCTGTATGGATCTTCCATGTCACTGCCAACTGTACCTACCATGTCATCTATATAGATGACATGTGGCATATTTTTATTGGTCCACATGGGTGTTGAAAATGACAAATTTCAGTGGCATGTGGAAGCCTCTTGTGCTGCCATCTCATCTTGTTGAAGTCATGATGGCATCATCATGTTCCTTGTTAGCTGTACGGATGGTCCACATGGCAGCATGTGGGCCTGCGACATGGCACCCCCATTTTTCCTTTTTCTTGAAAACTTAAAACGACCATAACTTTCTCATAAGACATTTTTTTCAGGAGATCCACGTGCTATTTGAAATCTCTCACCGAGATATACATAATGGATCCATTTTCATTAGAATGTGATATGATCAAAATTTTAGCATTCCAGATCCTCCTAGATCATCGATGTATCTAGGGAAAATATAGGCTATTATAAGAATCTCTTATATTGAGGATATGGGAGATTATTTAAATAGGGATTGTAAGTCACTGATGCCAACCTATGCAATGTCCTCAAAAGAGGTGGCTTTAGGTCCATTTTCCAGTTAAATTTCCCAAATAGTGTTAATTGATTTTCTGTGATTTGCAAACTTGTGGAAGAATTTTGTGTTTTCATTCCATGCTTGTAGCTAGAGTGCCATGCTCTTTAATCTCCATTGTTTTTATTTGTCTAGCAAGATTTTTTTTTTCTCTCATTCCAGTTCTTTTAAGTTGAGATTTTTTTTATCTTTGGAGAGAGGACTCGTGTTTTCTTCATCATACCAAGACTAGATTTTCCTTTCCAGATATTCCAGGGATTCAGATTCTTTTTTTTATTTTTTCGGCTCCCCAAGCCTGTGTTGANTTCTCTTTTGATGTTTGCTAGAAATTGAAAAGGAGGGGGGGGATTCAGGGAGGGTGATATTGTAGGGAATCTAGTAGTCTTTGATAACATACTTTAAAGAAGGATCTTCCAGCTAGACAAAATTCAATTCGAAGGGAGCTATGCGATTTTGAGGCTGAGAATTAATATCGAAGATGATCGGATTGTGGTTTGAGTCACCTCCAATGGAGACCCGTTGCCAACATCTGGGTTGAGCTTCTAGAAGAGCCTTAGATATGAGGAAGTGATCGATATGTTTTGCAACTCTGTCCACTTGGTTCTCATATTCCTCTAGGTCAAGACCAATTTTCAAGGTTGTAGATATATTAGTCTCGCATCATCTAGGGAGTGGATGAGGAATTCATAAAAGGGTTCATAATGAGAAGATGGGCCCCATGTTTCACTGAATCCTAGAGTGAAATTTAAATCACCTCCTATAATCATATTCCCATACTTTATCAAGTTTTTATTGATATTTTGTTCCCCAAAAAACATCTATCTCCATTGTATGGTCCATAAATATTTAAATTTGTGAAATCTAGGTATAATTTGAAGGAGTGAAATTAAATTTCTAGACCAAACTGTAAGGCCTAGGAATTCCTACAAAGTATTAAGGAGAAAACCCATCATGTAATGAGTCCTCCAAAGTGAACAAATGTGTATAGATATTGGAAGTCCCATCCTAGAAAGAGATGATAAAGTGAGGTGGTGGAGTGATTGCCAAACAACATTGTTTCTTGCAAAAGAATGATGGAGGGCCGGTGAATCTCCATCAACCGTTTTAGGGATAGTTTTTTTGGGGGGATGGCCAACCCCCTGAAATTTAGAGAGAGGATTAACATGGTGGTGGGGCTAGTGGGGAATTTTATCTAAGGTCCCAAATGCAATATTTTTTCTTCCTTGAATTGACCTCCGAGTTGGCCTAGTTTTGGGAAATTGAAAGAAAATAGTTCCTACGATGGGGAGGGGGTTTGAGGTTATAGTCCAAGTGGATTCTGAGGTCACCATTGAATCCCAAGTTATTGAAGGAGGAATATTTGTTTTTTTAATCGAAGATTGTATTTCATCCTAGGGGGCCGAGGAAGTGGTAAGGNAGTATTGGGGTGGGAGAATAGGTATGAGGGGGGAGGGGGAGGGTCCAACAATTCTATATAGACTGAGAAGGAAGTTTGAAGGAGGGGGCACATGACATGGATCCAGGGGGATCAAAGAGGAATCAATTTTTATTGAATAATTAGATGGAAAATCAGAGAGGGAAGGTGATTAATTGTACTTATATGAAGAGTTTCTCGCTAGGTATTATGAGGATGGATATATATTGGCCTCTTGACTATATACTGTTGCATCATTTTCATAGTTTACAATATCTTGTGTGACTAATGAAGACCACACACTACTTGTAGGAGATTTGTTTTTCAAACTAGTATCTATGGAGGTCTCAGGTTTCTTAGCCCATGATTTATTCCTTGTATTCCTCAAATATTCTTTGAAAAGGTGTCCATATAAGTGACAATTTCCACAACAAAAGGGTATTAATTCATAATCAATATTTTGATGGAAGGATATTTGTCCTTGTTGTATAGAGAGAGAGAGTTAGGAAGACCCCCAAAGATATTTAAGCCAACCAATATCCTTGCCACACCCATGTATCTAGTAGTCAAATATGAGTTGTTATACTTGTAGAAAAAACCCAGAGTGTTTCCAATTTCACGAAAAATAGATTTATACTAGAGATGCAGGAGGAGGATTGGTAAATGAACCTATATGGGCGGTTACTGCTCAACATTCTGAGTTGGTGTCAAAGAAGAAAAACCAATTTTTTACAAAGATATTTTGATATCCCCAGCTCCATCGAGAAGGAAATGTTTTGCTCGCATCTTCTGTTGTGAGGGTGATCCATGCAATCCATCCTATTTATAGGGTGAGAGATTTTGACTCGTATCCAATGATGGGAAGGAAGTGGCCCTACACACAATGATTTAAAACCTCTTCCTTTATGCGTCTGCTAGCAAATCTTCCAACCAGAGCTACTTTTTCCAAGTGGGGGATTTCATTGAGTTGGATATCTTCACCTAAAATTAGGTTCACTTCCTCTGATTTTCTCTTTACACATTTAAGACTTGGTTGAGGGTATTCTATGGATGGAGCTTTCATAGTAGTAGGTTCTATTAGGGAAGAAACAAAATCTTCACAATAGGAATATACACATCCACTCATAAGTGTTTTGTCTAGAAATTTCCCAATAAAATTGTCGGTATGCTCATCTAGGGTTTCTTCATCTCTAAGCTTTGCAGTACATAGGGGGGTACGGGGAGGGTCAATGCCATTATGGAATAAGGGGTAGGGGTAGGATTATGGAGAAGGTGGAGAATGAGAAAAAACATGCGAGGGATGAGAGGGCACTATGACAGAGGGACATGTAGCTAAGGGAAATTCTTGATGGAACAAGGAACCACCAATCTGAAGGGGATCTTGGAGAGTGGGATGGTAGATATGGGACCCTGGGGGGGAGGGGAGGATAAAATATATGGGATCATGAAGAGATTCTTGAGAGATATCGATTGATGATTATGGAATGCTTTTTTCGGAAAGGGGGTTGTTCGAATGATCAACCAGATATTCTATCATGGTTGAGAACTGACAGGGAAAACCTGGAAAATATCTAATTACAAAGTCTGAACCATTCTCCATCCCCTAACAACCATTAAAAAGTGATATTTTATATTTATATTCTACATAATAAACATACAATAGGTCATTCTAACTTTGAAGTCCTAAAAAAATACAAATGAAATCAAATTGAATTTCAGAAAATAAAATTTAAGGAGGCCTATGTGTGTAAAATACTTTTTGTTCCACTGCCTTGTCATGTTTGAAGTCTCAGTTCTAGCTATAATACATTTTGGGAATACTTAGGCTATTTATGTCTTGTTTATGCTCAAATTTTTCAAAATCTTTACAACATCTTTATGAGGATAAAATCCCTCTGCATTTTTAAAGAGGTGGACTACTCCTTTGCAATCGTTAAATTCAACGAAGAAAACAAAATTTGAATATAAAAAATATAATGACAAATAAAGGTTACTAAGAAAAGGACCATGAACTTATTCAATACAAAAATATATTATATTTACAATGTTATACATTGTAATGAACTGCGTCGTTACGACAACCATTCTAGTAACAGGTGCAATTTTTTTTTTTGTGTGTGCGCGCGTGTAGAAGTAACAACAACTTGACTCAACGTCGCCACTCAATAACCGACAAGATGCAACCATGACAAGTAAAACTGACCACCCGCCCAACCAACCCTGCAAGGTTAGGACCTCCAAGACACATAATCAACGCTCAAGCCCAGGTTCCCATCGATTTTAACCATTTAAGGTCTCAGGGCTGGCGACTATTCTTAGGAGCATGGAGGTGTCTACATCCCTCCTGACCAACAGACCAAGCAACCAACTGATCACAATCAAGTACATCATAAATAAGAAGAATAATTGTGCCCCTTATGGAAGATGCATGACAAGGATTCTGACAACGGACACCCAAGTTCACAATATTTATAGGTCAACCACCCCGATATACTCACTTGGGTAATTAGGTTATGTAATTCCAGGCTATTGCGCCACGTATGTTATTAACAATATTTAAAAGTTACAATAACTCTGTCATGAACATTAACCATCTATCGTTGATGTCATACTCCGGACCATGAATTGGCAATTTATCCTACTTCCTATATGATACCAACACTAAATCCATAATGACCTTATAAGATTAAATCATTCATTAAGGTCCAATAGTTATGCACTAAAAGACATCATATTTAGGTAATATTAATTGGAAAAAAAACAACATACTTCATGAATTAAAATGGCCATCTAAATAATAAAATTAAATGACAAAAGTTAAAAGGGAATTAGTGGATGTGACAACTATCAATATGTGAAATAACAATAAATAAGGATAGCAATTTATTTAAAGAAGCTCCTATATGGACATAGCATCACGATTATAGGAATCGAAGTTTGAATTACAATACACACGTATTTTTTTTTTTTTAAACAATCTTATAATATAACAAAAATTTAAAGGACAGTGACAATTATCCATATCACATGACATCAGTTTTAATAATATCCATATCATTATTTTTTTTTTTCTAAAGGACATCACGTTTTAACCACGTACATCTAAATAATCTTATCATCAAGTTAAATGACATCATGAGTGGGATCTTTAATATATATAGCCATATCAATATTCAATGGTCTCATTTAGGTATCAAATTTAAAAAGAGGCAATGCTTAAATAGCTTTAAATATAAATTTGACATATTTAGAAGAACGATAATAAAAATGACTCCTTTTTAAAAACACCCTAAATTAAAATAATGCTAACAAGAATGTTCGATACCGGAAGTGACAATATTCGAGGATAATGTAAAATAATCATCATAGGTATAAATGTCATCCTGTTCAAGGTAGCAATACGAC
>SNQJ01S0194453.1:3008-17638 GCA_010110895.2 Picea sitchensis | reverse complement strand
AATGAAAATGTCTCCTTGGTATATATAGGAGACTAGGAGGTATAATTACAACTAATGGCCTAAAGCCGACATAAATAAAATAACATTACTAATCTAATATGCCCCAATTAAGGGGTAATGGGCCAATATTAGGGCTTAACAAACCTGGGCTCTTATCTCTATGAAAACAATGTAATATTGCCGATAGTTCTTTAGTAGTCACAAAAACCATCAACATTCTATTATCATACTCCTTTACAAACCAAGGAAAAAATAGAGCAATCTGAACAATATCCGCAATAGATGTACCTCCATGAACCTTGAAGAGAACCTGGAAATGCTCCACTCCCATCCTAGATAAACCTTCAAAATACATTACATATTCTCCCCTACCACTGTTTAATTCCCAAATGGTATTTGAAAATTTTCTACCCTTGGCACAGGCCTGGAAGTATTTAGTGTTTTCATCTGCACAACTTAACCATAAATACCTACTCTTCAATCTCCAAGCTGCTTCCTTTTCCTCAAGTAGCACCAAACATCTCTTCTCCAGTCTGATTACCTCCTCTTTTGATCCTTATGAAAGAAAACCTTGCCCATCTCCTTCTTGCATCCTCTGTAACAACCGATCACAGTCCCTCAACTTCTTCTCCTCCCTCTCCTTTTTTGCATGTGCCCATGTAATAGTTGCTTGCTTCACTCTCTTAAGATTCTCCACAAAGTGGACTCATGCATATACAGGACTATTATGACCATAAGGGATCCAAAAATTATGAACAAGGTCTTGAAAATATTGTTCCTTTAGCCAATTCGAATTAAATTTGAAAGGACTAGGAGGTTTTATCCCTTTGCCACGAAGTTCCAATAAAATTGGACTATGATTGGAATCACCCCACTTGCAACCCATTGCCTGATGGGGTCTAGTGAATCTATCAAGCCTTCAACCACCATGAACCTATATAGCCTCTTAGCCACCCAATCATCCGCAATATGCTGATTTCTCCAAGTAGGATTAAGATTAATTAGTTCTATATCCAACAACCATTTCTAAGACAAAGCATGTATGGAAAAATTTGATAACCTGTCGGGTATAGCCCTTGGCCCCCACACCTCAACCACTCCCAATGAGAAATTTAAATCACCACCCAGGATGACCTCCTGATCAGAAATAACTGATCGATTTAGAAAATCCCCCCAATATTGAACCCTATTAAGATAAGGCCCATAAATATTAATAACAATGACACTCATAAATTAAGGCACTGTTTTGAAAATGGAATTCCTCATAAATTAATTCATTATTTTATTAACACATGTATTCATATATATACCTATTGGTTCACACCCATATAATCTCATCATTGTGCCATTTGGTAAAGCTCCCCTCTACATCCTTGACTATTCCCCCCTCCTCACTTAAAATAGGCATCATCATTCTTGTTTTTTTACCTCAAGATGTGTTAATCCCTATCAACCCCTTTTCCCAAAGCATGCAAACTTTGCAAGTGTAAAATAAAGAAATATAAGTTATATGTTATAAATTAATTTACTTAAATTTAGGGATGATTTTAAGGATGGAAATTTATTTTAAAATGTAGAAACCTTGGCGAATATTACTAATCCTTCATATGTCAACTATAAATGTTTGGCGATATTTTTTTTAAAATATTCAAATTTCTAAGTATTTTATGTAGTTTTTATAAAATTTTGGCGATTTTTAAGGTAAAATAATTTTATCCTATAGAATTTGGGCGAATAATTTTTAAAATAGCGAATCTCGTTTTTGGAAAAACCATGGAAAATTAGCCCAAGAGCGAAATTTAGCCCCTAAAATCATCCCTGCTTAAATTTCTTATTCTTCATATCAAATCCCGGTTTTAGACATGCTTTGTGACCTAGTGTAACATATATTATCATAGTTTTACAATAATTAATGTAGTTTGTTTTAATTTTAATTTATATTTTGTATGTGACATTTTTCTATTTGTTCATTAATGTCTATTTAAATAGACCTTGTTGGTTCATTAAAGTTGATGTACATATTATACCAATCTAGTCTTTCTTTGACTATTTATTTGTTCTAATAAATTGATTAGATTTCTAACATTATTATGATATATATTCACTTACAGGTAATTTATAAAATGGAGGAATATAACCAAGAGTGGGATGTTATTACTATAGGTTCGAAAGAAGTATTTTATTTTCTTGTTGGTGATTGTTTTGGGGTATTAACTAGTTCAAAACTAAGTGGATTAAATGGCCATCGTGATAATATGCATCATCTCCCTCCAATTCCTCCACGTCCAAGAGGACGACAACTAGATAAAAATGGAAAATGCCCTCCAAAATCACCATGCACAATAAAAATACAAAATAGTAAGATACAATATGATGTTGATGCAAGGCCACATCGTGCACGTCTCCAGGCCCATAGAAGATTTGTCAATGAAGAAATTCTTTTAGCAGTGAGTATTTGTTAACATATTTATTTTTAAATGTCTAGATTTTGGTTACATAAATGTATATTGAATAAATCCATTCAATAATTCCTTTGTGCAGTTTGTTGCTACAATTGATGATTTAAGTGATGCTTCAAAACAAAAAATTGAAGAAAAAATGCACAAATGGGAGGAAAGTTTACCTCGTAGACGTAAGGATACTATGACACACATTGATATTTCACTAAAAAGGCAGGAAGGGACAAGTATTTATGAGGATGTAGGGAATGAGGTACCAGATGCACATAGTCCTATAGTAAGCTTTGGACAAAAGACTATTAACAACAATTACACAATTGAGTACTTTATTCTCAACTTTTTATAACAGAGTTATTTTCAAGAATTTTAATACTATATGTTGTTTATTTTAACTATAATATATATATTGATTTTACTTTGTTATTCATATAAATATTCTCATAGATATCTCCACATAGTTTGGTTGGTGAACATACATTGTGTAATTCAGAAATCCAACAAAATTCATGTTCTCAACCATTGCATTCACCTGAGATTCATGGAGTTTTGGGGGAAGTAAGCTACTTTTCATTGCAACCTACTATAGAAATTTGTTTTGATTTAATTTATTGTATATACTAGGATGACATGTCAATCAATAAATATTCAATTTTTTAAATTATATGTAGTTACATTTTACATATTCTATATATATATATATATATATATATATATATATATATATATATTGTGTAATTGTTATCTTTTGAACCATTGCAGATGTTTCAATCCCCAGAACAAGATAAAAGGTAGAAAGATAATACATCGCCACAAATTTTGCAACATGCAATAGTTCGTGAGTAGTCAACCCAACCATTACGATGTTCCCCTCAATTTCAAGGAAGTTCAAGAGAAGTAAGTCTTCTCTTTGTGTCATCTCTAACTACATAATATTAGTCATAAAAATATTAGGTACATGCTCATTGAAATGTAATTTTTGGGGTGCTTTCATCTTTATTCTGTTTCAGTTGCATACTTATATCTTCTTATAATTTTATGTTTATAATAAATCATATACATCTCCCAAATCCCCTTTGCACACAAACAATGGTGGATATGAAGATGGAAATGCAACACCTTTTTTCGAAATCCACCATAACTCACATTATCTTCAACCAATACAACATTCACCTCCACTTGAAGAAAAATTAGAGAGACAATTTCTATATGCTACACCCATGTTTTCATTATAACAATATTAATTTCGATATCTATTAATAGTGCTGTAACTTTTACAGAAGACAAAAAAGATGAATGATTATGTGATGGTTAAAATGGTGAGAATCACACCAAAGGACTTGAAAGCACGTGGGTTCAATTCTCACAAACAATACATAGAGCATATATGTTCAACTAGTATTGCTCTCACAAAACCCACTATGTTTGCTACTTTTAAGTCTAAACAATGCACCGCGTTAAAGTAACTTATGCTTCAAATTTAGAGATTTGATGAGTCTTTTGTATAAATAGGTGCTACTTACAAAGACATGAACATATTTAAGCCTACAAGGAATGGGTCTTTATATAATTTCAATAAATGAACTTTCTAGTAATATGTTTTATGTTTTGAATTTGTTTGAACCAATAGGTATATATATGAATACATATGATGGGATAATATGGGTGTGAACCAATATAACACATAGGGATTAACACATCTTGAGGTAAAAAAAAACAAGAATGATGATGCCTATTTTAAGTGAGAAGGGGGGAATAGTCAAGGATGTAGAGGGGAGCTTTACCAAATGGCACAATGATGAGATTATATGGGTGTGAACCAATATGTATATATATGAATACATATGTTAATAAAATAATGGATTAATTTATGAGGAATTCCATTTTCAAAACAATGCCTTAATTTATGAGTGTTAATGTTATTAATATTTATGGGCCATATCTTAATAGGGTTCAATATTGGGGGGATTTGCTAAATTGATCAGTTATTTCTGATCATAAGGTCATCCTGGGTGGTGATTTAAATTTCTCATTGGGAGCGGCTGAGGTGTGGGGGCCAAGGGATATACCCGTCAGGTTATCAAATTTCTTCATACATGCTTTGTCTTAGAAAGGGTTGTTGGATATATAACTAGTTAATCTTAATCGTACTTGGAGAATTCTGCGTACTGGGGATGATTGGGTGGATAAGAGGCTAGATAGGTTCCTGGTGGTTGAAGGCTTGGTAGTTTCACTGGATCCCATCGAGAAATGGGTTGCAAGTGGGGGTGATTCCAATCATAGTCCAATTTTATTGGAACTTCGTGGAAAAGGGATAAAACCTCCTAGTTATTTCAAATTTAATTCGAAATGGCTAAAGGAACAATCTTTTCAATACCTTGTTCATAATTTCTGGATCCCTTATGGTCATAATAGTCTTGAATATGTAGGATTCCACTTTGTGGAGAATCTTAAGAGAGTGAAGCAAGCAACTATTACATGGGAATATGCAAAAAAGGAGAGGGAGGAGAAGGAGTTAAGGGACTGTGATCGGTTGTTACAAAGGATGCAAGAAGGAGATGGGCATGGGTTTCTTTCACCAGGATCTAAAGAGGAGGTAATCAGACTGAATAAGAGGCCTTGGGTGCTACTTGAGGAAAATGAAGCAACCTGAAGATTGAAGAGTAGGGATTTATGGTTAAGATGTGGAGATGAAAACACTAAATTCTTTCAGGCTTGTTCCAAGGGTAGGAAATTGTCAAATGCCATTTGGGAATTAAACAGTGGTAGGGGAGAACATGTAATGTATTTTGAAGGTTTATTTAGGATGGGAGTGGAACATTTATAGGTGCTATTCAAGGTTTAGGGAGGTACATCTATTGCGGATATTGTTCGGATTGCTCTATTTTTTCCTTGGTTTGTGGAGGAGTATGATAATAAAATGTTGATTCTTTTTGTGACTACTAAATAAATATCAGCAATATTAGATTCTTTTCAGAGAGATAAGATCCCAGGTCCTAATGGATGCCCAATCGAATTCTATCTAGGGTTTCAAGATTTGATAGGTGTAGATATTTTGAGGGTGATTGAAGAAACAAAGGAAACATGGTATGTTCATGGTATGATCAATGTGACCTTATTATCTCTCATCCCCAAGTCAGACAATATTGCTTATTTTGATGATTTTTGGCCCATATCCCTCTGTAATTGTTTGTATAAAATCATCTCCAAGGTTATTACTAGGAGGATCAAAGGAATCTTGTACAGGACTATCTCGAGTGAGCAGTTTGGGTTTCTTGATGGAAGGAAAAATCATGAAGCCATAGGGGTGGCTCAGGAAGGGCTACACAGTCTCAAAACAAAGAAGCTCAGGGGAGTGGTGGTGAAAATTGACCTGTCAAAGGCTTATGACAGAGTCAGATGCTTATATATAAGAATTCTTTTGACACATTTGGGGTTTGGCATTGACTTCATCAGATGGACTATGTCGTGCATTTCTTCAGTTTCCTTTATTGTCTTGATCAATGGAGAAACACGCCCATTTTTTCACTCATAGTGGGGATTGAGACAGGGTTGTCCCCTGTCACCCCTCCTCTTCCTGTTGGTAGCTGAAGGATTAAGCTTCTTCCTCCTTGATGAAAAGCGATTAGGGAATTTCAAAGGCATCCCCATTTTCCAAGTACTGTATATTACACACCTACTCTTTGTCGATGACATACTCATTTTTTGTGATGGTTCTAGGAGAGAAATGGATACGATTTGTGAGGGGCTGGCTCTTCTTCAAAGAGCATCCGGTATGCAGGTTAATGCACACAAATAAAAAATCTCATGTTTCAATATTGAGGAGGGGGATGTTGATACATTGTGTCTAAATTCCCCTTTCAACTAATGGAGTTAGATGCTTGTTTGAAGTATCTTGGATTTCAATTAAAGCCTAATGACTATAGGAAAGGATATTGGTTATAGATTCTTGCAAAGTTGGATTGACATTTACAGGTTTGGAGTCATAGGTGGTTGTATCGTGTTGGGAGTCTGGTGCTTATAAAATCAATATTAGAAGTGGTTCCTGTTTACTGTTTGTCTCTTTCCTGGATCCCAAAAGGTATATTGGAAAAAATTCAGAAACTTTATTTTGCGCTCCTCTGGCGGGAAAACAAGGATTATAATGTGATGGCCCGGGTTCATTGGGAAAGGATTGGAATTCCAAAAGCATTGGGGGGCTAGGGACTCAAAAATATCTTCTTGTTCTTGACAACCTTGGCTACAAAGGTTTCATGGCGCCTCATTCATACACACAATTTATGGACGCAAGTGTTGACACAAAAGTATATTGTGCCTTTTTCCATTTTGGAATGGGTTCGGAACCCTGACAAGAGTCAGAATGGGATCTCTATAATTTGGAAAGCGGTGGTGCAAGCCTATGAGCTAGTGGGAAATGGGCTTGTTTGGAGGATAGGTAATGGTAGGTAGGTGCACTTGGGGATGGATCCATGGCTTGGATGTGGTAGGTATTTTTTTCTTCATGAAGAGGTGCGGGAGATGTTAGCAGATCGAGGCCTCCTTTTTCTCCATCAAGTGGATGACCGAGTGAATACTAATGTTTGGAAACAAGGTTGGATGTTAGGCGATATGTTGGGACTCAATGTTGAGTAGAGTGTCCATTGGGAAAGCTATACTCATGCAGTAGAGTTGTCTCATGTTCGTTTTTGGGCTCAAGAGGACGAGTTGATTTGAGACTTTCATCCATCTGGAAGATATACGCAAAAAGCTAGGTATGTTCACCTTAATATCGAGTCACATAATAGGGATGTGGTTTGGTGGTGGAAGTGACTCTAGAAGTTCAGGTGCTTGGAAAAGAAAAATATTTTTGTTTTAGTCGATTTTAGAGAATAAGATCCCGACCTGGGATAACTTACATAAGCGACAATTTTATGGTCTAGGATGGTATATTTTATGCTAGGATTCAATGGAATCGGTTTTTCACTTGCTCTTGGGGTGTCCGTTTGTGCATAATATCTGGGAGGATGTTTCCTGGTCGTTGATCCTCAATTTTAGTTGGAGGGGAAAATCTATGGAAGGGTTTTTCATTATTGGGTGTCAGATCGCGCTATGAAAAGGATCATAACACTTCTATGTATCATTACATGGGTAGTATGGATTGTGAGGAATAAAACAATATTTCAAGGTTTAACAACTACCCCAGAAACTTGATCTTTCCAAAGCCCTGGAATCGTTAGTTTCTTTCCACAAGGGTGTTGTGGCCTCAGGGTGAGGAATTTACAATTTGAGGAAATCGATCATACCAGACCGTGGGGTTTTTTTGATGGAGCTTCACAGGGGGAGCCATATTTATTTTTTGGGGGGTTGGTTTACTAAGTCTAATAGATACACATTACTTCTATCTTTCAGATGGCTTGGGGGGAGATGCAACAACTTTGCAGAATTGATGGCCTTAAAATTACTTCTCCTCTTTGCCTTAGAGAAAGGGTGTTGGTCACTGCAAGTTTTTTGTGATTTTATGGTCATAATAAATTGGGAAAAAGAAATTCATAGTTGTCATATTATAAGTATCCTTCCAATTCTAGAGGAGATACTCATTTTAAACCATTTGTTTGATGACTTATCCTTCAAACATGTGTACAGGGAGCATAACGAGACAACTGTCTGACTATCTAAAGAAGGCACACAACTGAGTATGGGACAATGGCGTATAGAAGAAAATGGTATTGAGGGTCCTTGAGGCCATTATCATAAACATTTCCATGAAGGACCGACAACAGGGGCATAGTGAACAAACTTAATCAATTTTTATATGTGATCTTGTTGAAGGCATCACGGGTCTTATGACAGGTTTTTTATGGTGAATTTATAGATTTCCGAAGCGATTAAGAATTATTTTTATTATGTATAGATATGTGGCATGTAATATGCAGGTCAAGCATCTACAAATGTTATTTTTTTCTTTTTGAAGAAATGAAATTGCGAATTTTTCCGAGGAAAAAAAAAGAAGAAAAAATATAGTCTTGTCTATTTAGTTGTTGTTGAGGATGTAGTTGAGGGTGTTATAGTTATCAATTCAACATAGCGCCAAGGATGAAGAGTTGTCTAAATCTGAATTAAGCCTTCCTTCTAACCATGTTTTGCTTGACATATTCTCCATGGACTTCTCAATTGTATACCTAAGGCCGAGCCAAGGAGGGATGATGATGCATGTGAGTGACAACCCACTGAAAAGGGATGAATGAGAGGGAGGAGTAGCGGGACAATTTTGAACAACTAGCACAAGTGATGATTGAGTGTGTGAAAGGTCACTGTGAGTAGGATTTGGTTGAGGCAGGAGTTACTATAGATACGATTCACATGGTTCAAGTTGTTGGCCTAGGTTTTGTATTCCTGGGGTATTGAAAATATTGAATGATACATTTGGAAAGGAACTGAGGCATACTATGAATATAAGTGAGTGTGTGGCTCGAGGATGTTTTTTTAGTGTGTTATTCTTAGTTCGACATTCAAAGTGTGGCAATTGAAGGTATGTAAATATGTCTTTTTGGGAATTTTTTTATGAAAAATATGATTTTTCTGAATTGGAGAAGATATCAAAAATCAAAAGAAGCAAAATGTGAATACCTTAAACTCGCTAATCAAAACCTACTTTTTTTTTTCTCTTGAAACTTGATTTTTATATAGAGCTACACATATTGGATGTGGTTCCTCAGTATTTCATGTCTTCTGCTAATACAAGTAGTTCATTATTGACTCAAACTAAATTTGTTTTGTTGTGAGATTGGTTTATTTATAGTGAAAACAATTATCTACCAACTATAATCAAATGATGTACAACAACATTATTGACAACATATTTATATGCTAAAATTGAATGCGAACCTAAGAAATTTGATGCTTACACTATTGATTATATTTATTTGGATAGTTTTTAGGTGTGTTTCAATTGTGTATTTCTCAATTATGAGTTTGCTTATGTTTTCAAATGTAGACGAGATGTGATTTAATATTTTTTAACATTACATCAACAAACACAACTCCTGTCATTGTTAAGTGAATTATTCATGACATAAAACCATTGAAGCATAAAGCTGCTTAATTGGACAAAAGAATCAAGAAATTTTTACAAAATATAGTATCAACATATTGCCACTTAACGTTCAAGGAAGTATGATTTGTTTTATTTCTCTTTTTTCTCAGTTTCAAGAGAATTTTCCAGTCTCTTGAAGGGATATTGCCAGGGCATTGGGAACCTTAGGCTGGACGACATTATCACCCAACATTCCCAGTTCTCTGTGGGCAAGGCCAAACCGAAACCGATTTACCTGGCCCAGACTATGGCTTACTTCTTCGATTAATTTATTACTTATTCATTGAGCATCATAAATAGGTTTACCAGGACATATGTAACTATTGAAATGAAAACTTCACTAATATAGATGAATGTAAAGTGATAGTAAGCCTTATCGAGGCTCAATAATTTTTACATGGATATCAAACTGAGTTAGCACCAGAATGTTTGCTGGAGATTTTAGAAAATGAAAGGTAAGAATAACATATACATGCAACGTGGATGAATTTTCATATAGTGACCAAGATTGAGCTCTGCAAGGAAGGAAAGTGCATGTATGCTACTTATCCTTCCAGAAATCTTGTACCAAGGCTCGACAATTTTTACATGGAAATGATGTAAATATTTCTAGAGATTCTTGAAAAATTGGTTCGGCACCAGATAATATTCATCATCTATTTGTAGGCTCGATCGTGTATATAATTCATCAAGTAAGGCCTATTAATTCAATTAATAAGGACTTCCAAATGCGTTCCTTCCATTATCTCAACACTTAGCGAAGACCCCGAGCCTAATGAAACATCCATTTTAAACGTAGTAGATAATTTTTTTTTGAGTTTGAAATACGAACTGTAAATTTCTCCAGTTATGGATTTATTTTTACTTGCATATCCAAATAATGAACTCAGTTTCATCCTCTCCCAAGATATGTAGCTTTTTACACATAGTTTCATCCTCACATGAGAGCTGTAGATTTTCACACATGCTCAACAACTATTAAAATTGATTTTTTAAAGTTATTTTAAGGGTTTCAAACTTGTTTTTTGGAAGGATAATTATAGAAATGGGGAACCATTAGTGTGAGAGGCGTTACAACATACCCATCTTACAAGAATATCGTACCCTTTATATACACATGCAATGGATTCGAAAACTACTGCCTTTGGATCTAGAAATGGAATTGGACGAGGAAGTATGCCTACTGGGCGGGGCGTATCAAAGGAAGTATGCTGTAAATTTCTCCTGTTATGGATTTATTTTTACTTGCATATCCAAATAATGAACTCAATTTCATCCTCCCCCGAGAGATGTAGCTTTTCACACATAGTTTCATCCTCACCTGAGAGCTGTAGCTTTTCACATAGGCTCAACAACTATTAAAATTGATTTTTAAAAGTTATTTGAAGGGTTTCAAACCTATTTTTTGGAAGGATAATTCTAGAAATGAGGAACCATTAGCGTGAGAGGCGTTACAAATGAAATGGAATTGGGGGAGGAAGTATGCCTACTGGGTGGGGTGTATCAAAGGAAGTATTCCTACCTGGGTAAAGGAAGGTGGCACATATAGGTATTCATATCAGTCTAGGCAAACAATTTAAATTAAATTGTAACATAAATTAAACAGTTTAAGTTAAATTGTAACAAAAATTATCAAGCCATCTTTGGTTCATAAATCACTTACCATGAAGCTCGCTCCAAATTAGCAAACCGATTCCTGCTCCAATGCAAACCACATCCTGCTCCAATGTTGTATGTTTTGGTGTATGCCGAGATGGTGTGTATGTGAAGCTGAAGGACGCAGGGTTGAACGAAGGGTGAATGATGGGTGCAGTGTTTGGTGGTGAGTTAATAATTCATAATGGGGGCATAGATTGAATGGAGATTCGACTTGGGAATAATTCGCAACAAGATGACATCCATTAATATAATTGAATAATTAGTAGCAAGATATGACGACGCCAGGTTATCTGCATCAACATCAACCATCCCTTTCCATCGCGTACAACACCAGGTTATCCGCATCAGCATCAACCATCCCCTTCCATCGCGTACGATTCAACGTGAACTCATGCATGTAATGGTATATTGATGCAGGTAATGGTATATCGATGATCCATGATGAT
Source organism: Picea sitchensis (assembly GCA_010110895.2). Classification (NCBI taxonomy): domain Eukaryota; kingdom Viridiplantae; phylum Streptophyta; class Pinopsida; order Pinales; family Pinaceae; genus Picea; species Picea sitchensis. Next base: position 6,005 of record SNQJ01S0194453.1, on the reverse strand, counting down.
CCATCCATCTTGCTGCGGAATCTTAAAGACTCTGTAGAAGGCTGCTTATTGGTCACCATATACGAACGACACACATACAGACGACGGATTCCATAAATGCGCATATACGAATGAGGCATATACGGAAGTTGGCCACTTCCATAATGGTTTCTTCCGTTTATGCGTGCTTCCATAAATGCACATTTATGAATGTGGTCAGAGTATATGCGCATATACAGAAGCGTGCATATACATATTTTTTTTTCTCTACACTTTAAATTAGCATTCCACCAACTCATAATGTTATCGATCTCATTCAAAGCATAATGTTCTATCTAATTTCACCTAACATAGATTCAGTTAATGATGTATCAATATGAATTACATTAATGATTAGTGATTATGTTACTACAAGGATGTTAATTTGGTTAGTCAATGACTAAAAATTTGTACATATAATTGTATAGGGTGCTTGATCATTGGGAGTAGTCATTGACCATTATCCCAATACATTTGCATCTCCATATTCTTTGTCAACAAAAAAAAACCTTGCTTTTGTTATCATTTTCAATCATATGAATGAAGGACAAAATCAACCCCTGCTAAAAATGATTATTCAAGGTATAATAGTGATTGGCAAGTCATACCTTATATACTGCATTTCACATTTTTTTTTTATCTCTATCCACTAATGGAAATATATCATTACTTCTACTTGCACCTACTACCATTAGTTATTTCAACATATGTGTAAGAACAATTCACTCCACCCTACAAATTCCTATTAAAAGTTTCGAGCCTTTGCATGGTCAAACAATTGGTATATTTCAAGAAGAAATGAAACATGTTAAATACGTTCTAATTGATGAAATGAGCTTTACAAGACCACACTTATTCATACATATCGATTCACGCTAAGTACATGAGAGTTTTCAATAACACGAGACGTATGAATAACATGAAACATTGCAACATATAGAGAGCAACAACATAGTATGATGGAGACATTTAATGCATTGTTGACATGCAAGTAAAATATCAAAATTCTCATTTTTTTATATTTCATTTCACTTCCAATATTTCACTGACAATGCCACATAATGCCACATATTGATATCCACAATAAATATAGAATCATACTCTAATTTATGATTGAGTTCCACAACTATTACACCTTTTGCAAAACAATATAAAGTATTTGTTATAATTGTCTTAAATAAAAATACAAGTGGCATATAATAATATCAGTAGTATATTATTCTAAAATTATCTTCTATATAATGTGAGAAGTTGAAAATAGTATTAGTGCATCAATTCAAATTTTCCCTATTCCATAGGTGCATATCTTCCTATCAAGAAACATTCACAAAATTAATTTGATAATGCTAGTAAATAAAAAAGGTTATATAAATATACAATATTCATTCTCATTGTTTCCCAAGTACTTTAAAGTTTTTCATCTGAGAGGAAATCTCATAAGTTTAAATCTGGAATTAAATTCATTGTTGATATCTATGAACTTGTGTGTATGTTTGCATCATCGACAAATAACCGAAGCCGACAACTTTGAAAATTTCTAGGTGTGGATCCCTCAGTTGTAACAATAAAAAAGGGAAAATTTTTACTATTGGATCAAAGCTAATATTATATTGAATTTCATGTAAAACAAAACATAATTTCAAATTTTCATACCAATATCATGTGGAATTGAATGTTTCACTAAATCATATGTATGCTCCACATTTCTTTCTTTTTGAGAAGATAACTTCCATTTCTCAACCATTCTTTTCTTCTTTGCACGAACTCGCCCAACTCTTTGAAATTGTTGTTTATCCTTACCTGAATGTAACTGGCGATGACATTGTAATTTTTTTATTGAGCAGACTCAAAAAACTATTGTTAGGTATGTGTTATATTCTTTGCATGTGTGTGTGTGGGTGCGTCAGATATGACAACTACATCTGACGATCCCTCTAGTAGTGCAGATTTTGCTATTTTTAGCAGTTTTGTAAATTAATCTCGGATTAAGGGATTAGGGTTTTGGTATCTACGAAATACCTAAAAACATTGTATATATATTGTATGGTGAATGGTGAAATTCAATATAATGAATATAAGAAAGGTTTTCCCGGTTGAGGGTTTTCGGTATAAATCTCTGTATACTATGTGAATGAGCCAATGATTAATTTCCGTTTTTCTTAAGAATCTATATGCATTGCTTTACTTCGCAGGTTTAAAACTCACATGTGGTATCGGAGCTCGTTATTTGCTTCAGAGGGATGCCTTTGTTGTTGAGTGTTTGGCTCGGTCTTGATAGATCAATTTTATCTTGGGTCTGTGATAAACCTGGGTTTAGTGGGAACTTTTGCAGTGGAGATTCGAGTATAGAAAGAGGAATGGAGAGCTCATCTAGAATTGAGATGGAGAAGTTCAATGGTAAAAACTTTGAGCTATGGAAGCTCAATATGGAGGAACTTCTTGTAGACAAAGAACAATGGATCGCTATGGATCTTGGTACCCAACCTACTAGTACACCATCTACTAGCACACGGGTGACTGGTACACAACCTACTAGTACACAAACTACTAGTACACCAGCTACTGGTATGTCGAAGGAAGATTGGGAGAAGTTGGACAGAAGAGCAAGGAGTACTATTCGACTCTGCCTAGCAGATTCATTTTTGTTGAATGTCTCAGGAGAATCTACAACCAAGGAACTATGGGATAAGTTGGGGAATTTGTATCAATCAAATTCCCTGGTAAACAAGTTGTTTCTTCGAAAGAAGTTGTATCATCTTAGGATGGAAGATGGAGATTCTATGAAAAAACATCTAAATGCCTTTAATACTCTGGTAAGTCAACTTGTCTATGTTAATATTATGATTGCAGAAGAATATAAGTGTATTACTTTGTTATGTTCTTTGCCAAAATCTTGGGATAATCTGGTTGTAGCAATTGGTAGTACCACTCAATCTACATTGAAGTATGAGGATGTAGTTTCATCCTTGTTATCTGAAG